>JACCPG010002567.1:0-92311 GCA_016069955.1 Drepana arcuata | reverse complement strand
TAGTCGTGCTTGAGTAACGGCGATGGACTCGCCATCTGTCACGTTAGCACCTAATATACCTCTGGCGGAAAGTGGGTGTGTGGGTATTACACATACACCTCTGCCTACCCCTTCGGGGACCCTTGTGGGAAGGCGTGAGGATATATTATTACCTTTACTCTAGAGACCAACAATAATAGAAAGATCTACGTAAGGTTTACGTCTTACTTTAGAACTGGTATTAACAAATACAGACAGGTTCCTTTACATAGTACGTACAGTGCCAAATAATACCCAAAATGTTATCTCATGGAATAGAAAAAAGTTCCCATAGTATTTTCAAAGCTGGTCATGCAAATTCAAACATTAAATCTTATTAGCATTTATAAGTTTAGTATGACAGAATAATGGAAGCGGAGGGCAAATCTTGCGATCTGAGCAAAACCGGCGCCTGTCATGTAAGAGACGATCGATCATTGTATTGCGTGCGCGAGATCCATTACATGGTGCATTTACGAGGTAAAATATTGGTTTTATTTACATTTAATTTTATTTATCTATGAGATTCTGAACAGCCGTGGCGGCAGAGTTGTTTGTGTCGTGACATGTGAAGTCAAAATTGCAGGTCGAAAGCTTCAATTCCGGGGGTCCACCCCCCGAGTTTGTATTTCTCACTCCGCGAGCTATACGGCGAGAGAAAACATTGTGAGGAAGTATAAGTATACTTTAGGTCGTATATAGAGCAGAAGAAAAATGTTACTAAAAGACATAAGGCTTAAGGTTGATAATGCTTTCCCATCCTCTCAGAGGGTTGCCCAAGGGGAAAGTGTAATTAACAGTAATTTTTCAACGGGATATATTTTGATGCTAATATGGCACATATTACTTCTGTCACCTCACTTAATCAAGTGTAATTTTACTATGTTTGTGAATTTCTTTTCAGACGTTAACAGGTTTCTTTGCGTTTCATCCAATGTTGCAAATTCATTAAGAATCATTGCCACATGAGTAAGCCTGCATATATTACCTTAAATCAAATGGCTATCATTCTAGTGCCAGCGAGATATCTATACAAATATCAATGCATCCTTGCCTACATTGAGTAGAAGTTTCGTTTATTTCAGAGAACATATACCGCTAATCCTATCATAGAATTGTGTAACACACTGAAAATATATATTTAAAATATTCAAAAGTGCAAGCTGTTAACAAATTTATGAATGATATTTTCACTACGATCTCCATTTAAAATTTACGTGCTATAATGATAATTCTGTCGACTGGTAATAATATATCAGGGTATTGAAAAATATTTGAGCGACCGCCAAAGCGCAATGGCAATTTCCATACATGAATAACTGGCATGGTAAGCAAACGCCTCAGGTTATATTTTATGATGAGCGATTTGCAGTCTAGCTCGTCCATTCCAGGTCTGTTAAAATAACTCGTCTACTCGTTTAGTAAAATAGGATCAATGCGCTTCATCGGTAACAGAGTATTAAGTGATTACGTGGAATATGTATATGTAGGGAAGCAGACTCGCTTTTTTTCGCCACATATATATTTAGCCAACACGATACATACATACTAATAAGTATTTTATTGCGGTAAAAGATTACATAATATAATTAGTGGCTAGAGCCTCCTTTTAAGCAAACAATAACTATACATGATGATGGATGACGAGTACATAGACGTTTCTCAAGCTCGGTTAAACTCGGTCAAACTTTGTTTGTTTGTTTGGTTGTAATGAATAGGCTCCGTAACTACTGGACCGATTTGAAAAATTCTTTCGCCATTGGAAAGCTACATTCACCCTGAGTGACATAGGCTATATTTTCATTTATAAAAAAAATCTTCGTCCACCCGTGCAAAGCCGGGACGGACCGCTAGTCGCCAGATAAAATAATAATCAAAACGGTCTATAAAAACATGGTAACAGGCGTTACAATTCCAAATATACAGTACAAACATGTTTTGCTGGATATATTCACGAGTACAAATATAGCGTTAATAGATGGCAAGTCTGTATCCGTCTCTGAGATCGACTTAAACGTCCTTGAGTTTAATTAAATACAAATACTATTTAACATACCACCACATAGCAGCTCTAATGAAACACGTTGCCTGCGTGATGTTAATAATGATATGGAATTAGCCAAAGTCCGTTCTCCCTTTCACACGAACAAGAACAAGAACACGGCAAATGAAAATGAAACTGTTATATACAAGTTATTATAAGTCGGCCCCAAGGTCAAGTGTATTGTGAGCATGTAGCCGCAGGCGTACTCTTACTGGCGAGAAAGTGGTCTTACAAATTGAACACATCGCTTTTAGAAACAACACTTTGTCTATTCGTCACTTGTCGTAGCTTTTGCCTCGTTAATTTGTATCGAACAATTAATCAATGCTCAAATCATTAAATCAGTCAATGTAGGTCATTTTCATTTCATCCGTTACAACAAACAAACAGACAAAGAAAGAACGTCCGTAAAGAAATACATATATTTTGAAACAAAGTATGCTCTAAAGTAAACTGTTAATAATGTTATTATATAATAAAATAATATCCTCACGCCTTCCAGGATCCCCGAAGAGGTAGGCTGAGGTGTATAGGTAATACCCACATTCCCATTTTCCGCCAGAGATATATTTTACGTGGCAACTTGACACATGGCGAGTCCATCGGCGGTATTCAAGCACGACTATACATACGCCTTTGTATTACTTCCCAGACGTATACAGGTTTCCTGTCGATTTTAATTAATACGATAAACAGTTAATAACTGCTGGACTATGATAAAATTTTCAGCTGAATATAAAATGCCTCCTATTCTTCCACCCATAGTGGTGGTATTTATTCCTGAAATTGAAATGGGATATATCTTCACAAAATCCGTTCAGTAAATTTTTACACTTAGTTTTTTTTGTACACTTTACATAGACAGACAGACTGGTCGAGGACTTTATTTTATAGTATATAGATAAGATATGTATAGTATATTGTCGATGGGTGTGATGTGGGTGCCCTACGGCGCGATAACGAGCACCCTACGCAATTTATGGAGTTATTGGCGATTGTGTATTGAATATAGCCTTATTCTGTTATTGGTGCAATTAATCTAATATTGAGCGGGCGGATAAGGTTCGCTTTACATTTTCATTTTGCTTTTATATGAGGTAAATGTAATACTTGAACTCATGTTTATTTATCATCACAATCGGCTGGCTATTTATGTTCTAATGAAACAAATAGTTGACTGATGACAAAGTTCGATTATAAAAATAAAAATTCAAAATATGACTAGTCCATGACTAATGAATTTTGAACTGTCTAAATTGTTTTTGAGTTTCTCCATTACAAACAAATTTACTTTTAAAAACTGACAATCAAATCTTTCCATTTTGTAATATTTGTGAAGATACATTCGAACATATCTTCACGTCTAGGCTGTGTGAGTAGTGCTAGTTCCCTCTAAACTATAATATGATATTGTTATGGCATCTCTGCCTTTCTCTCCTCAAAAGAAAAGGGAAGGCAGAAAGCTATCTAAATTTGTGCAAATAAGGCAAAGAAACCAGGAAACACATAAAACATCCTACTAAAAGCTTTTCTTAAAAGAAATTAGTAACAAGAATTTGTAGCGAGTTTTCATTAAAGTACAGTATTTTGGTTGCAATACAATCCACCGTAAAATTTGCCTTGTCCGTCGTAGTACATAAAAATAGACTAAATACAAGATTAATCCTTGGATTGTGTCCGCACTCTAAATGGAATGTCTTCCGTGAAAGCGTTTATGGAATAATGTGCACTTTATTGCTCTCTCAATAAGATCCTTTTAGCTATGAGGAATGCATCTCGCGTAAGTTTACTTTATAGTACAGGGAACTGTATGGGAAATTATAGAACGTTTCAGTGGAATCGACCGTCTCACCAGATGAAATCCTTTGATCGAACTTAAGGACCGTGCAGTGAATGGCAACATACAATTTATGTGAAGTTCAGCGGAAAACAAGCATTTTTAACTTTTGTCATTTAAAGCTTGGTACATAGGATCATAAGGAACAAATTATAGCGGTTAAAAGTAATCTAAAGCATTTTTACAGGTGTGGCGGCCGAGGAGTGTTCGCCTGCAACACAGACTGCAAGTTCGAACCCCGACTGTAGGTATCATGTCTTGTTCTGTACGCATTGATTTATCACACTACGAGCTTCATGAAACAAACTATCGTGAGGAAACCCGCACACTTTTGTGAAGGAATTAAAACAAAAGAGGATCAACCTGCACTTTGTGGGAACGCGTGAAAATATAAATGTAAGTACATAGTATCGCTTTGAATTAAAAAAAGAGCATGCTTATTTACCCGCAAGCACGTGTATTATGATATACGCCCACAAACCGTTTTGAATAAAGAACTGTCACCTACAAGATCATAAATTTTATTCGCCGCATCATTTTGACAGTTGCTCGGAAAAGGTCGAACGCTTGCAAGTACATAATTCACATTTGGATTTATTAGGCACCTTTAACACGGAGTGACGTTGGCAAACGCCTCGTCTTCATTCTTGACCCCAGCCCTGGTTCTTGATAAAGGAATATTACTGCCAGTGGCTTAATCAATTGTCCCCGTATCGGGCTTCCTGCCTGCAATAAGCGTGCAGCGTCTATACGACGGCGCCAGCTATCACCGATAACTCGATTAGACAAGCTGGTAATATTGTATCATATTTCAATTACTTGCAGATGATATGTAAGTGAAAAAGAACTACGTCAACGGACACAAAGTCCGAAAAAAAAATTATAACCTCAAAAAGAACTACACAAGTCCAATTAAGATATCGCCCATCGGAAATGAAGCATTAATAATTAAAAACAAAAGACGGCTGCGTCAAAGGCTACCACAGTATTAAGACCCATGTGATACTCAGATAAAGAGGGATACAAGGAAAGGCATTTCGTTCGTTCCTTCCTCTAATTAACCCGATCTAACCTGGATAAAAGAGCAGATGTCGTTCCTATCTAGATAAGACACATTCCGTGCGTTAGTTTCCGTTATATTTAAATGTGACAGTCCGCTGGCTACGAAGGTGCGGGCTTCAGACACGGTCACAGAGGGCTATGGAAATTACCTTCCAATTATATATTCATATTCTGTTTGTTTACAAAATTTTGCCGTGGTGGCCGATAGGTTCGAGTCACATGCAACGCAAAGATTGCAAGTTCGAATCCCGACTATACCAATAAGTTGTAAACTTATGTACATGATGTTTGCATACATTTTCAGGCGCATGCAGTTTACCTCTCTTTCAACGTAGAGCTCGTGGTGCTATATTGAGTCCTTGACTTGATCGATACAAGACGTCTATTCTATCATTTTGATAGGCTTATTGTTCAAGATAGATATGGGGCGATAATTATCATCATATAAAAAATTATTGCCGGCAAAGGCGTCACGCAAGGAGGCCAGGTGTGCGCTGGCAGTTATGGAGTGTGACGGGAAATGTTATCTGCGCTACAATATGGGTACTGTATAATACAGATAATTGACCGTGTCTCTTGCATTTAGAGTGGCACGCGTGCGGGGGTAAAGGGGTGAATAACTTTAGCGTACAATGTTTGTAACTGCACCAGTTTGTCAAGTCTAATTCAACTTTCAATGTCGGTCTTGTCTAGTGGTCGGAAATTCTGGCTACGAAACCTGAGGTGCAACGAGATATTTGTATGACAAAGACTAGTCGAAATTAAATAAACGCGTAACTTTGAGGACAGGAAAGATTAAGTATTATAGGAAAAGGTATGTGAATACCTACACATAATAGTAATAAGGTTTTAGAACAAAGACGATTACGTATTTGAAGCCTATATACTAAATACATATTAGCGGTCGGTCGAACAAAGGAAAGATTTCCAGTAACCCATTATTTCGTGAGTTGGATAATGTTTGCACCGAGAACGGTCAACATTTATTACTCAGTATTTTCAAGGATGTTAAAATTACATAATTAATTCTAGAAATTGGTATGTAATACTGTTTTCCGATGAACAACGGCATAATTAAAATGTAAATTGCTCAAGTAGGTGAATTGAAAACTAATTTTTTTTTCTGGCATGAAATCTATCGTAGCTGTTAATCCAGATTATAAATATTATAGATAGATTATAGTCTATGTCTGTGCCAAATTCGTCTATTGATAAACTGATTAATGAGCTGACACATTAATAGGATGATTTTTGAAATTGAGTATCTTTAGGAAACAATAATAATATATCCTAACGCCTTCCCACAAGGGTCCCCGTAGGGGTAGGCAGAGGTGTATAGGTAATACCCACACACCTACTTTCCGCCAGAGAAACAATGTAAGAATAATAATAATAACAATGTAAAAAAAATAAAGAATTAACACTCCTAACGTTGAACGTGTAGTATATTCCAGTACAATTATAGATCTATGGTAACATTATTGATCGGAGTATCAAGGTCAGGGCTAGTAAATAAATGGGCCGGGTGTAGCCGGGTGTAGCCGGGTGTACCCGGGTGGATATCACGCGAAGGCCGGCCGACCAATTTGTTAGAGTAACGCAATAACGCACAGACAGACCTTTTAACGCGGCCAGTAAAATCAAATGTGTTGTTGGGGATTGTAGGAAAGTTACCGTAGCGTCCGTTCCGTATTCATATAGAATCGCTGAGTGTTATAGAGTAAAGAATATATTCTTCAGGAAACAGTGAATTTATTGTTGAGTTAGCGTACACAGCTGTTCCACGACGCTGTATGCTAAAATAAGATAAAAAATAAAATCCTATACAATAATTACTTCAGTAATTTTCAGTTAGTATTTAAACATCTAACACGAAGAATTGCATTCTCAAATTAAAATTAATAAAAATATAATTAAAATTGTGGAGATGAGAATGATTAGATTGCAATGTAAATCAACCCTTAAAAATCAACTTAGCATAAGACTCACCTGGCTCGGATGGTGTCTGTACAGATACAGCTTGGTGCCGTGAAGTACTGCCCACACCTGCTTCCAAGACCGGTCGCTCGCGCGCTGCAAGAATACTGGGCGTTCATGAAATGTTCGCTTCAACTACGTTCATCAGTCTCATGCCAATTTCGAGTAGGTACTAATATTCAATGTAGGAACTTGACAGGTTTTGCTGAAAATATTTAGTGTCCCACATTTTCATTCGTAATACATTCTCATGTATCACAACGAATCTTTAAGAGTCATAATTCAAATGCCATCAAATGTAAAAAAAAAAACAATTTCATTTATACTACCATATCCTTGACTTAAGTTGACTGACCTCTGAACAAAATTGCATAATTGGCAATTATAGAAAATTCTACCAGTTAATGAGCATAATTTTTTTTATATATGTTTGTCATTTAAAGCTTATATGCGTAGTAAGGTGAATAAGGCAAAAATATTAACGATATTCAAACATTATATTTTTCAGATGTAAAAATGAAATTGTGTAAAAAAACTACTGACCTTCCCGTTGCAAACAACCATCTTGACTTGTACGTTCCCCTCCTCGTCGCCCTCTGACGCCTCCTCCACAGTCTCTGTCGAGCCACCTTCACCCTTCTTTTCTGGGCTATAAGATACAAATTAGTATTAGATGATATCGTTAATCTCAGCCATATTTTTATCGTAGCATTGCAGATGTTGGTTGCAAATGTTCACTTTCGTTCATTGTATTTCATAAAAAAAATTTTGCTAAATAAGCTATCATAATTTACGATTAAGATTACTGTCTTTTTAACAATATCTGTCTAATATCTATCTATCTTCTTACAAAAGTATTATTACATATAAATAATAATGACTGCATCTTCTGACTGTTAAATAGTAGGTATGAAAAGATGCGGAATTTTAATAGAAAGTTTAATTTATTGTACACGATGGAATTGGCTCGCAATTCTCATTTCGTTCCGGGAATGTTCCTCCACTTATATGTGACATAACGAGGAGTGATAATCTCTCAGGAAGGCATAAAGATTAACCAATACATGTGACAATAGTGGGTAAGTTATAGTATATATTCAGAGACCGACGGAATTTCTCACCTTCTTAATACAAAGCTAATACAGTATACTTATTATCAACTAGTTATGGATGCCGACCACACCATGCCTACATAACATAACATTAATAAAATACAACAATAACACCAAACAAAACAGATCCATGCACACGACTATTTGAAATCGCATGCAAAAATAACATAACATTATATATCGATCAAGTAGAGTAGTGAAATGTTTTCACGTTGAATTTAATATTTTAACGCATTTTGAATGAAATGTATTGTTATTAGATGTTCGATATGACCATTACAATTCATCTCAAGTGTTCCTATATTTTTTGATGAATCAAGAAAGCAGTGCAAGGCGATCCAAAAGATCTTTTAGTTTTAGAATAAAATCACGTAGACTAGCAGCTCCATCTATGAGTTCAACCGTGTAAACTATTGCACACAATTCTTAAAAGCGCCATCTATCGTCAGTCAACAGCTGCGACGACATGCGACGTACCGCGTCGGTAGGACAGCGAGGGGGTCGAATATACGCAGCAACGGCGTAATGTCATCGGTGAGCCGAGGAGGGCGCCACTTGCGGTACGCACTGTTTCCCAATAACCCAATAACATTTACATATCTTACAAAATTAATCACCAGTTTAATGAAGCCGTCGAGTGATGATATTGTCGTAGATATTGTTAGATACATAACAAATGGTTACTTACTAACTACACAGTACATAGTTTGTAGGAGGGTAACGAAATGATTAACTACCTACAACAAACTATTGTGACATTACTGAAGTCTGTGCTGTATTTATAGATATGTTATCCGAGGAGTAAATAGACAGAGTTAACTACAGGGGGTTGCTATTGGACAGAGCTAATTCGTACTGACAGACAAAGTCACCAGTTCCTGCCTGTAGATAATGGTAGTAGCATAGAAATTCGGTAGTAGACTATTCGGTAGTAAATCGGTAGTATATCGGTCCTATTTCCACATGCTTTCTTGTATATAATAATGTTCATATGGGCATATTCGTTTATTTCGTTTCTTCGTATATTCGTTTATTCGTTATAAAGGGGTAGGCAGGTAAGTGTGTAGAGAGTACCCACACACACACACACACACACACACACACAGAAATTCGTATCGTAAATTTATCACCGAAGATATATTTACGACCAGAATTTTATGTGGTAAAAACATACAGATTCACCATGTATAGCTATAAAAAAAACTACATTTAGAATTTAAAGCCATGTTGTACAACCACATAGGCAAATCCAGTGACTTTATCTGCACTCACTAGAAGAGTGTAAAATTAACTTAATGCTTAAAGACATAATTTACCTTCTAAGTCCGTGCTCGCCGTCTGGTTCCACGTCGCTTTCGAGGTGCAAACGGTCACCCCACGTGGCTTTCAGGTAGGACACCCTGCGCATGGCGCGTTCTTCTTCTGCTGAGACAATAGAACAACGAGGGTCATATTTAATACAAGACATAAAAAAGCTACTAATAAAAATAATATATCCTCACGCCTTCCCACCAGAGTCCCCGAGGGTAGGCAGAGGTGTATAGGTAATACCCATACACACTCTTTTCGCCAGAGATAAATTTTTGGTGCCAACGTGACAGATGGCGAGTCCATTGCCGTTACTCAAGCATGACTATACATCGCCTTTGAATTGCTTCTCAGACGTAGGCAGGTTTCCTTTCGATGTTTTCCTTCACCGTAAAGCTCGTGGTGTGCCTAATCACTGTACTTAAGTTCAGAAAACTCTTTGGTACAGTCAGTATTTGAACTTGCGATCTTTGTGTCGCAGGCAACTACTCGAACCACTCGGCCACCACGGCTTTAAAAGCTACTATATCCTACTAATATTACAAATGTAAAAGTTAGTGAAATGTTATTTCGTCTTATAAGCAAAGGCTACCGAAAGGATCCAGAACAAAAATCTATCAATGAAATCCAATGACTTGAAAAAGTAAAGGTTCAAGACTCGACAGAACCGGTACTTTACTCTCCCCGCCTATTCCGTAAGGGACTACAAAGTAATTATTACATACATCAGTACATTTAAACATACAAACATATTCATCGTATGTTGCATCTGAGTACCACAAACTGTCATTTTATTTGTTAATTATATGTGTTAATACTGACCACCAAGTTGAGCATCTTTCTTCTGCCTCCTTGTCACCAGATCATCAGCAAAACCTGTGGGCCAACGACACATCGTCAGCAAATTCAGAAGCGCCCGGTCGCACAAATTGATAGTTGAACAACAATCGAACGACAGTTAATCGGCATTAGTAGCATACCTATAAAGCACACACATCGCATTCCGTTAATAAATATCAGACAAGTTAAGTACAGATCCCTGTCTCCCATCAATTATATCAAGCTGTATATATATATATTAGTAATTTTAGTGCTAAAATGATTATTATTGGTAATTGGACCATATTGAGTCTGAATGCCTGGTTTTATATGCTATGTTTAAAAAAGTAAAATCGATTGTATTCCACAACAGACTGACCAGACTTTCAAACTAAATAATAGTACCATTATCGGTATGGAGAAGTAAAAAGCCGCGTTCCGCCAATATAACAGTTAGACAATATTGTATGACCGCACAAGAGCGATTGTAGCGTCGACAAAGCATGGCCATAAAAGCGTTATAGAGATGGAGGGGCAGGTTGCACAGCGTTGCCGCATTCTAAGACGTTGCGTGTGGGGACCTGAGTCGGCGGGCGTGCTGGGCGTGGGCGAGGGCGAGGGCCCCGGGGGGCCGGCGGCCGGGGGGCCGGGGGGCTGCCCGGGGCCCGGGGGGCCGGGGGCCAAGCTCAGCTGCGTGGGCCGCGTCGCCCCGCCCGCGGGCAGCGACACTCGGTTCATCGCCTCCATCTGTTCTCTGTTCAGCCCCATACGTCTCTTCGCGTGACTGCCATCTTGGGGCGTAACAGTGTCATTAGACGTGCGAAGCTCGTGTTCCAGTGCTACTTGGCTGCGTTTTCATTCACCACAAACAAATTCCGACTATCACAAATTCTTTGTAGAATTTCTTCGACGTAGGCATTTCTTTTACATTCTAGCGGCAGTGCACTAACGAAAAGTAACGCTGGACTTCTCACTTACGGTACCTCAAGGGTAGGTGACTTATTTAACAAGCCAGTAAGGCTAACATGAACGCCGCGATATAGTTATGTCGCGCGTTTTCACGTGCTAGCACTACAGGCCAAATATTTTGATGGTAACAATAGCATGATCGGATAACCAAGGGAAGGTCAAGCTTGCAGGCTTCAGTTAGCAGCGCTAAGTCGCGACCAAGTTTGCGAATGAATGAAAACGCAGCATATAGCGAGTGAAAATGTTCAATAACCCAGCTACCAAAGATTTCGTTCAACCTGTAGTTATCTGCGTGAGAAAAGTGCGGCGGAATGGTAAGTGTTTAATTGTGGTACTAAATAGAGCATTACCTGTGGCATGATGTCTTCTAATGGGTAATCCGTCACTACCGGTACTGTTAGACCTTGTTCGCATTTGAACCTTTTCTGTTTCTGTAAAAACAAAAATGGTATTCCGTGAATGTTTCTAAAAAAAAAACGCCGCGATTAAATTAGGATCGCTAGACTAAATTCAAACAAGGATAGGTACGTCAATTTCATAAATTACTGTTCAAGCTTGTATTCGCAAAGCAAAAACAATCGTTTTAAAAACAAAAATCATGACATACCATACAATACGATTAAAAAAAAATCCTTATAAATATTAGTGTAAAGTTCTATCAAATTACATGATGGACTCTCGATAACTGGCGCTCGTTAATTCGAGAGTCGATAATTTAACTCAAACTCTTGATATTTCGACCTCTTGGTTATTTGTTGGTCCCTCGAATTAAACTTTACTTACGAGTACTTACATACATTTAAGATTTGACTTCAAAAATGTTCTAAAATCGACCGTTAAAACTTCCTTTCTTTGGAAGGAGAGAATAACGGTCAATTAGATTAACCTTCTTACACTTTCTGTACCTACTAAAATTATTTTTTTCCAAATAAACATAAAAAGAATAAAAAGAAACTTAAAAAGAAAAAATATAAAGGCAGGGCAATGATTTACAATTATAAATAATTGTAATTGCTTAGAATGTAATGTTTTGGATGTAGTAACTTAAATGTTGTTTAAATAAAAAGCGGAGGTGTGGGATGGTTGTATGAGTGGGGGGTGCGTGTGTTTCATACCGGGCGTATATCCTTCAGGCGGGGGGCAATGCAGGTGCTTGCTGCCGGTGATCATCAGCTGGTTCCCGGACAAGCTGCCGCCGAGTGGCGCTGTCTCGTGCTCTAGCTCTGCAAGATGGGCAAACCAACTTAGTTTTCATATATAGTGTAATATGGAGTTTTAATTTGCAGGTCCGAAGCGCGCAAGCGTTGTCAATGGAGTCTAGCCTTCATGGCAATACAAAGTACTGTTAACACCTAATCAGAATGTAGTGCATACATCAAAAATTAAACAAAAAATGTCCTTGTACATGTAAAAGGCCTCTACACAGTTCTCTTCTAGTATACACCAAGACGGGTGATATGGTGAGGTTTTTTTTATACCACATTGATGGCAAACAAGCATGCGGTTCGCCTAATGGTAAGTGGTTACTGCCGCTTATGGTCGCTTGCGATCCTAGGGTTATTGCTCACACGCTACCGATCCTGTAGGAATTCCAGGGCACAGCCTGAGCGTTCGCGGAAGGAAACTCCTTTGGAACCGCGCAGTGCGAGACCTCGTTGCGAGAGACCGGTTCCAAGGTGTGGGGATGAATTCCCCATCGTTGGCGAGAGGTGCGGGGCTGTACGAGCGGGTGCGGTACCTTGGTGCGTGTGTACGTCGAGCGAGCGGGCGTCGCGGCGCGAGGAGCGCGTCTCGAAGTCGTGCCGGCGCAGCGCCACGCTGGGCTGCAGGCGCGGGGCGCTCATGCGCGCCAGCTCGCTGCGCGCCGCCTCCGTGCGCCGCGCGCCGCCGCGGGCCTCCTCCAGCTGCCGGGTACGCGCTGTCACCAGCTGCAGCTCCAGCGGGTATCTGAAGGGTGTACCACGCTTATGCCACCCCTCCCCACACGCCTTCCCCCACCTACTATTATACTATTCAAAGATTGAGAACTTCAAATCACGACTGTACCGATGAGTTATTCTGTACTTCTACACTACGAGCTTACGGGTGAACCCTTTTGGGAACCCGTGTGTGAAGGCGTGAACATTTATATGAAACCATGTAACTCTCTTACGCAAAGCATATACAGATTAAACGTAAACATAGCTTAAAACATTTGATGAAAATGAACCACAATACTCACTTGTCTTGCTGATTCACATCTTCCTTACACTCCGTTGCCGTACCATTGGTCATCGTACCGACATTGGAGCTCTGAATACTAGGTGTTGTCTCCTGTATCTTCGACAGCGTTGCGACGAACTGATTCTTGTCCATTTTGGGTTTGGCTTTGTCTGGATGTGTGCCATTGACCTCGCCATATGCGCTGTAAGTCCCGCTGTCCACACTAGCCGAGCATTCTTCTTTCTTCTGTTCATTGTTTGGTTGCGGAGGTGGTGACGAAGCAAGAGGGGGTGAAGTGGCGGGCGGTGGCCAAGCGGGTTTTTGAAGCTTTTGCGGTCGGGCATAGAATTCCTTTTGCTTTATCGCTTGTGGAGCGTCAGGCATGGCCCAACCGATCGCAGGCGGAGCTTCCGGAGTGACCCATCCGGTCGGTTGGCTCGGCCTTCGAAGAAAAGCCTCTTTCTGTTCGAAGCTCTTTCGTATTCGCGATAAGATTATCGAGTCGTCCAATTCCCGCCCGGTCAGAGTTGAGTTCGAGTCGAACGACCCGAGGCTGTCTTTGCTTTCAGTCGCCGACGATGGCAATGAGGTGTCGGACTCTCTCCTACTGAAAAAATATTTATGATACATTGATGACTAACCAACCGTATTTGATGAAAAATCCGAAACGATTTGATGTGAATATACCTATACAACTTTTAAATCGAGTATTAGCATGTATAAATCTGAGCATATCGGTAACTATAATGCATAGTTAATGCGCTCACCCATCGTGTAGGAGATAGTGAGTGCCGGTGAGTCTCGAGACGTCATACCGCGAGGGCGCTAAGGAGGCGACACTGGCGTATTCGGGGTCGTCGCGCATCCGCGCCGGCGCCTGCGGAGCGGGCAGCGCCGCACGGGGTCGCCGGTATGCGTCGAAGAGCCGCGACTCGTGCTCGGCTATCGGCGCTGGCATGTCGGCTTGACGCTGGTTCGACTCCGGGTTGTAAGCGGCTTCGCTGAAATACTAAAGGACGGAGTTAAAGTTAAAGTATGAATACTATTCGAACCGGAATAAATAATATTTGTAAGATCAACATTAATTAACCTCATACTTCATGAATATCAGGCTCGTTTGGTACATCCTGATAATATATACATGATTAATGAATTTAATTGAATATATTGATATTGACGATAAGAAATTGAAATAATTGTTTAAACCTTACTATTGTTTACCTTCTTTATATTAGAACGAACAAAGACGTGGATTTCTCGCTAGGAAATTCAAGCAAATGTCAGCTATGCCGTATACAGCCGTGAGCGTGTCAAAGAATACGTACCCTTTGCAACAAATCGTGGTCTCTTGGTACGACGGTGAGCCTCAGTATGCGCGGTTCCCTCTGCGCGAGTTGTACGACGCGCGCGTACGGTGCGCGCGAGCGACCGCAAGCGACCGGCTCCCCGTTGACGGCGAGCACACGGTCGCCGGCCCGCAGCCCGGCGGCGGCCGCCGGCCCGCCCGGCCGCACCGACCTCACGAAGATCGTGTCCATAGGAGCGCCCACCGCGCCCACGGCCAGGTGGCGCGCATCTTCGTACAGCTCCTGGAAACCATCAACCAGTTATAAAACTAACAACAAGCGGGATCGACCATGTTTTCAAAGTGATGAAGAAACCTATGGATATGAAGTTAAAAAACCGCTAAAAGCGCTAAAAAAGTTGGAGTTTCAAAATCAAATGAATATTATATTTGGCATATTTTGATTTCGGCTCCCCCTGAAATGACCGCCCAGGGCAGGTAACCCAGTTTGTCCCACTCCCCCTTAGAACTAGAACCGGCAGCAACTATGGTGATTTTTCACAACACTTGCATTACTATGAGCCTAACCTCATCCGACCAAGAGACGGCAACCTAATCAGAATTTGTCATAGCGGATTTTTTTTTCTGAAAATTACATATGCTCTAATTCCGTGTCTATCCTTTGTGCGTCCACCTCCCATGCGCATTCTTGTCTTTAGGTTACAATCAATTGTTGTTAACTGTTTACTCGTTGGATGAACAATACCAAATTGAACTAGTTAAAATATTTATAAAACAGGTATATTAAGTTGCCAGAAGTACACGCTTAGTTTAATACGCGTCTATAAATATCTCACATACAGTACCTAGAAAGCAATTTAACAATATTTATCCTTAATACGAACAACCCCACACTCGGTAAATTAAACGAACAAGTTATAAATAGGATCCATTAAAACTTGTGAGTGGAATAACTTCCATTCATTTAAAGGCAGAAGAAGAGTGTTTAACTTTACTTTGAAGTTGCAGTGCTACTTACATGCATATATAACATCACGCCGAGTATGGGGGTAGGTAGAGAGAGAAGAGCGTCTTTCGCTTCATCCAAATTCATCAGACAGTCTCTTCATACATGCTTGCTAGTGTCGAGTACTCTTGACGTTCCTATTCTTGAGTGTCCGATCGATTTGATCTAGGTAGTTCGAACGTGGTCTTCCTTTGCCCCTTCTAGCACACACTCGTTTCGTCAATCTTTCTTCACTCATCCTTTCTAATGTCCAAACCAACGTAATGTCTTTCTTCATCATTACAATCCCACCCCAGTTCACGCCAGTTGCTATGCGAATCTCTTAATTGCGGATTCTATCTGCATTCGTTACGCCGCATATTTTTCGAAGCGATCGCATCTCAACTGCATTTATGCTATTTTCCTGCTTTCTCTGATATACCCAGGATACAGGTTTTTATTTATTTGAATTGAATATATTACAGCATTCACAACTACACGCGGCTCTCAGCAACTATAATATATTACTACACACATGTACTAGCGACTCCCTCTAGCATCACACGGGTGCAATAAAAAAACTGCGTGATGAATGATATACATTATTGTATAATTAAACCTGAATATTAAGGTAATAAGCTATCACTGTGTGATTCTATCGAAACAAATAATGTGTTTTTCGACGTTTTAGGCCCAGGTGGGCACTTACCACCTGGGCCTATGTGAAATAAAAAGATTTTGATTTTGATTTTGATACATTTTCCCGCAAAAAACGACTGAACGGAGGAACGATTTAATGTTGGCAAATATAACTAAAAGTTACTATAAGCGTGTGAAACTGCGGGCACTGGTAGTTTACAATATTATTAGGATAGTGTGCTCACCTGAAGTGACTCCGGCGGATATACAACGAGATGCCTTAGAGTGAAACCGAACCCGTGCCTGGCGTCTGGTCGCTGGATGACTATGGTTCTCGGCGCCGAGGCTAGCGCGGCGGGCGGAGCAGCCGCAGCTGTCGGCGGCGGGAGCGCCACCGGAGCAAGGATCGGAGCTTGGGGCTGCGGACAAAACAAAAGAAATATCATCTTGGGCTAGTAACGAGAAGACAAGATTCAAAACTATGGATGTGTTGAATGCAATATGTTGTATAATATATATTTCTTCTGTACGTGTGTATGTCACTGAACTCCTAAACGACAGAACCGATTTTTATAAAGTTTTCTTTGTCTTCAGGTGGATTCGAGAATAGTTTAGATTCAATTCAATTGGACTCGATATGTGGCGCTGCGAAATTTTACTTTTTCACCCGGGCGAAGCTGAGCGGGACAGCTAGTGTTGTATAATATACTCCATTATTTATGTCATGCTATGTTAGCTACTGGATTCTAATAAATAAATATAAAACAAACAAATATTTAGTTTTGAGTTATAATAACTAGTGAAGACAACAAGCAGATGGACGAGTTTATTCTATTGAAATGGAAGTTTAAGATTGGGATAAAGACTATTTTAGTAAATAACTGGCCCCAACAAGTTGCTCTTTATAACATTAGCTATTTGCCAAAATCGATCCAGCCGTTTCGGAGATTAGCCGAAACAAACAAAGAGAAACAAAGATGCATTTAGAAAAAATATATGGATATTACTCACAGACACTTCAATTTTATTTATTAGTATCAATAGACTATTCCATAAATTATTTAGGTTTATGTGACACGTAATCAAAAACACGTGTAGTACGGATTGCATTGCTGGTTATACAGGAATCAAGGATCATTGGTAGAATCGCACATTCTGGTCTCGTCAAGCCAGTTGTTGTAGAATAGCTTCGTTACGCCTGATTGAACGGCCCACGCCGCGTCAACGGCGGCGCGGCACATCTCGTCGTGATAGCGCTAAGCCAATCATGTGAACCGATGCTAATCCTGGCTGGGAGCTATTTCCAACTGATTGCCTCGATTGAAGAAGGAAAATGGTCTAACGAGCCGTGCACATATATCAAAACCATACACATACATATCTATTATTTTTCACTTATTCAGTTCACGATTTTACAATGAAAGACGAAGCCGGAAGAAGGGTGCGTGGAGAATCTTGACGTTGACGTGTAATCTCTGTAACACGATACGTCGGTCGATGCAGGGCTTCTGGACACGTGCGTGATTTACCTGCGCCTACATTACTCTTTAATCCTTTTTTTATACCACCAACACGGACTACATGGTAGACGAGTCGATCAAACAACAGTATTGCTAAGACAGTTGAAAATAATAGAGTAATCTTCTATGCCATGACAGCTTCTTTAAGAATATCTTATAAAGAAAAAAGTGCCTCACGGCGTATATATAGGGAGCTCAAAGAAATTGTGCTGGACAGAAGCAAATGGATTGTATCAATGACGCCGACAAGAGCAGTTCTTAAATTTACGATAAAAGCAAATGACGCAAATGGTACGGACTTACCTCCGACTACGAATGCAGGCAGTACTAAGATTATCGTAGGCGTCAAGTTTTCCCATGCGATACAATTTCTAAGAGGTTTTAAATAAATCTTTTGACACACATCTTTAACTATTTACATTACTGCTTTACTAATTACTTCTTTCCTACTTTGGGGATGTATCAACACTTTTAAGGTTCCAGCTGTAATCTTAATTGGAAATTTTAATGGAAGCTAAGTTTTTGGATCGTATAAAATACCCTAGAGCGAGATTAGAGATAACATCCCTCTAATATCCTATACCCGAAATTCTGCCAGTACGATTAATCACTCCATGACAGGGGTACGAAAGTCATTAGCTTATTACATTAAGGCTGCGGTTAAGTACTAGGTAGCAACTAGCTAATAGCTATATTGCTATTAATAATTTACCTAAGGGCAAAGGTTGTCTTTGCCTGCTTTGCAGGGACTATTATTAAACGCACAGTTTCGAATGTCTTTCTTCTTTTTTCGTCTTATATTATATATATAAATAATAATAAGATATTTTTTATAGAATGGTTTTAATAGAAGTTATACTAGTACACATTAACGCAATAATGGATTGATGTATTATTTCGTTGCAGAATGTCGATGAAGCGTAAGTGGCCTGGAAGTCTAAGAGAGAGAACTGGCGTTACTCTGTCTGTCTACGCCATGAGCGACTCGGTTTGATGGTATTTATGTGTTATTTTGTTTAATTCCTCTTACTATGGTGAGTCCACTATCTTTCAAGCAAGATTAACATACGTACGTCTTTGAACTATTGCTGAAACTTATGCAAATTTGGTCACGACGATTTCCTTCACCGTAAAGCTATGATATGAACTTGCAATGCTTATTGCAGGTTATTAATTTAACGACTAGGCTACTACTTCTATATAGATAAAATGTCATAAAATACAGACTGTAAAACAAAATCACACGCTGGTACCACGCCTATGGACCTTTTTTCATTTCGCGTGTTGAGTTCGTCTCATACATGTCCTTTACGTAAAAGGGCACATAACCCTACAATAAAGAGCCCTTATAAACTTAACGTGAAAGTCACATAAAACCGCAACAATATTACAACGACAGGCAACGTTTACGATTTGATAGCATGAACTAGCCTTTCTACATGAATTTGCAATAATTATGTAAAACCAACGATTATTATCTTCAGATAACGTTAATTTATGGTACACGTATCAACTCGTTACAACGAACGTAACGCTTAAACGAGCTGTTAACAACTGTCGTTAAATTACTAGTAGAACATGCGACAATAATGCAAGCCGACTGTGTGTCTTTGGATCTGTGTGAAGAATTGTGTCAATACTGACATGATTACGTATCTTTTCCTTTATTTAATTATAAATATTTTATACAACGTAAGGGACACCGGGAACATTTATTGAACGCCACATATTTAATATCAAATTACGGCTCCCGTTTACAAGAATAAAAATCTGATAATAGGAGAAGAAACGGTGTAACAAATTCCCCGGACTTCTTTTTTAACATCTCTTTTTACTTCACCAACGTCATATGGTATGTATGTATATATCTTTTCCATTTGAGAAAAGAATCTGGGAATTTAACGCGAACTAAGTAAAGCCAACTGGCCAGGAACAAGGTATGCTGTGAATATTATATATTTATATAAACTCGAGTTCTCAAATTATTTCTACTGAAGAGTGTATCTGCAAATTCTAAGCATGCATTTTCCCTATGGCTTCATATCTCCAGCAACGGAATCTACTTGTACTGAAAACCATTTCCTTGCTATCAAACATCAATATTCATATCAATTTATACGTGCATAAAGATATGGTTTAGAGCACATTCTTAGAGTTTCACTTATACCAACCACTCAATGGGATTAGTATGAAACGACCAGTAACATGTTTTCACGTTTGGCTGTATATCGTAAGTACTATAATGTTAATTTCACATTTTACAACAGTTTACATGCGTGGTCCCTTCTAGATGGTTTAGATCCTGGATCAGTTCCCGGGTATGCCGCAAATTACTCGCCTACGAGCATAAAATTATATGTACGTCATGTTTCACTTCTAGTACTGATCTTTACGGCAAGGGTAATTTCAGTTCGTCTTAAGGTTTTCTATGTCTAATCTGCGATCAACATAAAACTTATATCGAGAGAAAGAGGGAAATAATAAGACAGATAGAGACGGTAATACTGATCATAGTGGCTTACTTGAGTAGGCAATGAGCGTTTATCACCCCAAACATCCGTAACAAGGTTTTGGTATGATTCACTTGAGCAGCAGAATATTGGTCATGTGACATAAACTTAATTCAACGATTTTTTTTTATTAGATTAGGACAAATAAAGTAAGTCTTGCTTAAGACTAAAGTTGTTATTAGCATTCGCTTAAGGCTTCGCTTTGATAGCTTTGATCGGCGCCGAGTCGACTTTCCCAGGGACTTGAAACATGTACGTACTAATGTTAGCAAAGTTAATTGGATATTATTTGCTCAAGTTTATGCATGAAAGGTAATTAAAAAGGACATAGAAGAGCGTTACAAATACATTAAAATAAAATTAGAAAGAGTACCGACTTTTGTAAAAATGTCCAGAAGAAGAGCCAGAGGAGAAGATGATGTCTAAATGAAATCGAATCGATCGAAAAACTTACGAACACTGCTGTCTACTTTCTCTGCATACCCCATAAACACTTAGCCACCACTGTTATTAATACTCAAACATACGTAGGTAGTTAAAACTTCAAGTTTGTTAAAATATAAATTTAATAAATCATACACATATTGTTCTTTATACATCAAACACTGAAAATACCTGCGAATTTGCAATTTAGAATTTACGGACGTCATCCCAATTTCACACTCAAACGAACTTGACTCAAATAAAATGAAGTTCGCAAACGCGAAAATAGCTCTGGAATACCTTCGACAGCTATTTTCAGCATCACCGAGGCGTATTGATACATTAACGACACAGTATTGAGGGTTAACATATTCTGAAGCTAAAATAACTTCTAATACCTGAATCAGTTCGATTGACAAGAGCGAAAACGTGCAATTGTAAAAATACTCTAGGACATGAAAATTGTAAAGGCAAGGGCGGCAAAAACTTTACAGCCTATACCTTGAAAACTTGTAAATCCGCCACAGCTGATGAATGTGTATGAAGCGAAAGATGTATGAAAGTAAAGAGAAAACCGGCGCTCCGACTATTGGATGTAAACCAGCTCTATTTTTCTGCCTACCCCGCTATTAGCTCTGCGTGTCTATATGTATGAATGTTTACAATAACAGCCTTTTTCACATAAACCCTACTTTAACAATAATGTTCGTGTATCAACAGTGCTGCGTACTAAAAATGGATCGTAAAAGTCAACTTAACGATTCGATGAGTCAATTGAGACATATTTACGATTTGAAAACATATCTGGTCCTTAATTAATTAATCTGTCGACATTTCTATAAAATCTTAAAGTTTATTATTTTTTAACGTAACATTACTTTTAAACGGTCGATAAAATGCTGAAGAATCGTAACAACAAACTTTTCAGCATAAGAGAAAACTCATAGAAAACGAAAAGCATTCATAGTTTATATGGCTGTTTCTTGTACTCTTCACGTTTCCATCCTCGAGTTTTCGATCGATTTGATCGAGTTGGAACGTATCTTTGCGTTTTCTACCAGGTACTTTCGTATGTCGATATTGCGTCACACATACTTTCTATATGCCCAAACCAACACGTCCTATTTGTCTTAATATTTTTTATCGAATTGTGTAGGAGCAGTCTGATAGTTTTTTTTGTACAAAATTAGTGTAAAATAAAAAAAATACTTGGATTTAATATATCTTTACCTTTGCACGAGAGAAGACGTAGGCAGAAGTATAACAAACACCCTCTTTTTGCCGGAGATATATGTATCTAGACGCCAACGACCTCATCTCCGTTTCTCAAGCACGCTCAATGTTTACCTTCACGGTAAGTCTCGTGATGTGACGAACATTTGGATCTTAATATAGTATCTGTCAATTTGTCCCAGATCTTATCGTACCTTACCGACAGTATCCGATTACAGGCTTGACACATCCAATGTAAAACCGTTAACAACAGACAGAAACAACTCTTTACACCTCATTTCTTTACATTGATGACTTCATTAAAATGACAATGGCCTGTTCATTTAAAAATACGCTTATTTGATTCTCACTTAAAAATACGTCGGCTGGAAGCGGGGGTTAATAAAGAACCAAAAAGTGAATGGATATCACGTGCGTATTGCCCAAACTGTGATTCATACGATTAAAACTTATTGACAAAATTTAAGGTAAAACAACCTTATATGTCTGCGGACATTGTCGTAAAGGCTAGTACACAACGGTATATTTTTATCTCTTGAATATAAATACGTAGAAGATGCCTGCGAATTACTTTAAAAGCCCGCTTTTAAGACAGAGTATACCGTAGTTAAAGTAGGCGTATGTAGGCGTTGTTTATACTTCAAAGGTGACAAACAAGCATACGGCGCAACTAACCCTGTAACCATATACGAATTTATCGTCACGCCATCACACGAGATTCCCCAACGGAGTAGGTAGAGATGTAACAATATCCTCTTTTCGCCGGAGATATATTTCTGTACCAAAGTGACAGATGGCGAAATCAGTGTTTAAATTTCTTCTTCAGCTGGCAGACGAACTAGCAATGTTTGCATGCGACTAGTCGAATCACTCGGCCATCATGACTGTAGGAGTAAACTACAAGGCGGGAATTTCCATCCGAGCAGAGTGAGTTTTTAAGAAAGTTGTGGAAAACTTCTGCACAGGTTGCAAACTTGCAGCGTTGCAAGAATCCATAGGATACGGCAACAACGTTTGCCATTAGACAGAGAAGCAAAGCTCTTAATCGGTTTATACCTACTGAATAACAGCGATACGCCGGCTATTAATAATACTCATATTGTAATCATGTGGAATAACGTTAACTATAATTCAATTTCCAACCCGTAAGTTGAGATTAGTTGTAAATACACCAGTTTCACATGAAGATTATTTTTATTCCATGAATGATTGCGCTTTAACTAAGCTGATGCAAAGCTGAGATTTATGTCCGGTCGTAGCTGCCTCTGAAGAAAATTATTCTTTGAAGTTGGAACTTATACAAAAGTGGCACTGAAATCCATTCATGGACTCAATCAGATTAAAATACGCCTTACTTTAAATTACTTAATATATATTAAAAATGAACCGATTACTGAATGAAATTCCAATGTATTTAAATTTAATTTGACCAATTAACGATCGATTCGAAGTAAATCAGGGCAAAACTGTGAGGCCACACGACCCTATTAGCGTAGACGGGTTATACGAAAGTAACGATAATTAAGGAAGGTCGATTAAACAATGTATCGATGGATAACGTTAATGGTAGCGATTCTCGCAAGGCCAGCTTGGGCTAGCTCGACCTTATACGGCAACGCACCGCAGCCTGCGGCAGACACTAGGTCCAATGTAATATTACCGACTCGCCCCAGGCTAAGCTCCGGCATTAGTAATCCAACACATGGCTACGTGAAACTCGCTCGAGCGAAAATATTTAAATGGCACTAACTGGAACTGTACATCGATGGAATCAATATACACAGCCATAAATGGATTTCTTTTACTGTAATTAAAATACAATCGTAATAATTGTTGAATCGTTGTAATAAGCTCCCCGGTGAGGTTTTCACTGAGGAGTACAGCATGGAGTTCTTCAAGAAGGATGTGAAAAGATTCCTGCAGGGTCGGCAGCGCGCAAGCAATACCCCTTTCAAGCGTCCATCGGCGGCGGTAACCGCTTACCATCAGGCGGACCGTATGCTTGTTTGACCCCCGGGTGGCAGAAAAAAGTGCAATCATTCTTCATGAGATTAACTCTGGTCGTTAATGAACATAACAAGAACAGCAAATAATGTTGGATAATGTAGGAAAAGGTAATTAGTTTACTACTTATTTGGAGATATGAAAAAAAAGGATACGGGAAGAAGCCGCGTAAATACGCACATTGATATATCGTAAGTAATTTCCGCAGAAAACTCAATTTCGTCTACACAGCACTATAAATCGTATAAATTATGGGCATGTAAAATAACAATAAATTTCAGAAACATGGAATTAAAGCCACCAAATTGTATTTCGGCCTCATTACATTTTACGACTCCACATTACAACACTTATACGAGTACATGGCTGCAACAAAGTATCACCACTGTACACTGAGTACACATACATCACCGTGCACTTTATGTGTTGTTTTATTACTATAATCACTTCACATGCGGTTTGCACCTCGCTTATATGTACTTTTTACGCGTTTCAAAAGGGTTAAGCACTCGTGAGATAAAACCCTTAACAAATGGCAGGCCTATCACTGTCTCTCCAGAGCTACACATACATAGAATGAATTCTCCAACGTTTGCAGGTGCTCACGCTGTGTCCTTCACCGCCGAGGTCATGGTGTCATAAATTATATATAATACTATAAATACGAACGAGTACATATCATCACGCCGAGTCCCTAAAGGGTAGCGTAAGATGGGAGGTAGGTAGAGCCTGTCCTCTCTAGACGGACATACCGGCTTTCATATACCCTATGTTTTATATATATATATATATATATATATATATGATGAGAGAGATATGAGATTTATGCACGTTACTGTTAAAAAAACCCCAACCAATATATTAAGTAATGATGACCGAAGCAAAGCACAAAGCTTAAAAGCTCATAGGCTCGTATATCACGGATTGCACCAGACCAACAGAAACTCTAAACCAGGTTTTTACCAAGCCACGAAAGTGCTCTCGTATTTTGTTAAAGTAAATCCGAGTTCAATTAAACAAACAGTATTTAATGTTTCCTGAACATTGAAAGGTTGAAACGTTTCCTGGTGCTAATACCAATCGACCGTTGAATAGTAGATATTAAGTGGATACGTCTAAAGTTCACGCATTTAGCTTTTAAATAGTTTACGTCATCTAACAAGGATGTGAAAGGTCTTGCGATACTTTGAACTTGATCTCCTAGTTGGGGTGAGAACTAAATATTTTTTCAGTCGCAATTGTTAACTCTTCGAAATGTATCGTAACATCTTACGATAAAAAAATATTAAAAATATATATTATTTACGAATAAACACGATTCAATAGAACACAACGGAATGTCAAAAGTACCTACTCTAAATCGGTGAGCATGTACGAATATGTAGCGATTGATGAATGTAGCTGAAGAGAAAGAGACAAGTCTCGAGATGATTGGCACTACAGTATCTCTGCCTTGCCCGACAGATACTATGCGTGATTATATTTATACTACCCGACAAGACGGCTGGTGAATAATTCGCTCAGCAAATCAGCATTGCCATACAATGAGGCCATGCCGCCAGCGTTCTTAGCACTCCTCCGCGTGATAGGGATTTAGAACATTTTAATTTATTTTTAAATACATTCATGTATACAGTGTGATGAGGTTAATTGTTTAATCTTTATTATATTTCCTAATTACGTACCGATATGCATTAATGTGACCGACTAGGTGCAAGTATCTGATCCAAATCACGAAACCGGAGATACTTTAATAAGATTAAAACATTTAAACACGTTCAAATCAGGGAAATCGAGTGGACCGACACGGGCTTACATTACTAATAGTTCATAATCGGCTCGGCAGCATCTAATCACAGATTATCGATCACCGAACAGTAATTACGGTGGCAGCTCTCTCGAAAAACCAATAATCTCTCGTCGCATCAACGGCCAACTTTCGATTTCGGCCAATCACGTGGCTAGATTATATTTCCACTCTCACCAGATTGGTCGATTAGATGCTGTAGTCATTACCATTAACTTGTATGGTACTAACGGCTTCACTTGCGGTACAAAAGTACGCCTTGTTGTGTGTGATTGACTTCAAATATAATGGGACCTATAATTAATTAAGTTAGAGTTACGAGCTTAACGGTGAAGGAAAACATCGAGAGGAAACCTGCATACGTCTGAGAAGAAATTCAAAAGGCGTATGTATAGTCGTGCTGGAGTAACGGCGATGGATTCGCCATCTGTCACGTTGGCATCTAATATACCTCTGGCGGAAAAGTGGGTGTGTGGGTATTACCTATACACCTCTGCATACCCCTTCGGGGACCCTTGTGGGAAGGCGTGAGGATATATTATTATATAAGTTAGAATAAGTGACAAAACTTGAGGTCGCCGAGGGCAGATATTTGTGTGATGTACACGAGTATTTGTACCTTAGTCTTGGATGTCCTATATATTTATGTATATATCTATCTATATAAGTAAATGTATCGTTGTCTAGTAACCATAACACAAGCTTTGCTTACTTTGGGACTAGGTCAATTTGTGTGCAATTGTCCCAGGTATTTATTATTATTATTGTTCCGTTCCGTTTGGAACACGATCACATAAAATGAGTATAATTCTGATTATTGTAAATATATACTAAGAGGCGAGTCATGAGTGTAATGTTGTGTACGCATGCAACATATAAACGTTATGAGCTAACTCTCCCATACATTTTATATGACGCGAAACGTTGCGACACGCAGCGTGTCACACGCAGACCACGGGATGTTTAAGAGACCGCCGCGAAACTAAATTGTGTGTAATATGAGCTTTCCAAGGTTAGTAATTTAGCTTAAGTAGACGGCCGCAGCGACTAACGCTAGATGAATGGCGTATTATATCAATTTCTAGAAAACACACTTCTTGAATATTGTTACATAATTAAATTCCTTGAGGATTGATGCAACTCGCTTCAGTAAGCTTTACCCACGATTTATCATTGATCTGTGAGCAATGTATGAATGTGAATATACATCATCGTCATATCATCACGCCGAGTCCCTAACGCTGTAGGCACTACACAACGCTTCTTCCACATATATATATATATATGTAATTTTTTTTTATTTATTGAAGGAGTTTTGTCGCACAGCGACTATGACACTCCGTGAGGACACCTGGATATAAAAGTACTTAAAATCTACGCTTATATAATTTTAATAAATATTTTATATCGTCAGAACCAGGGTTCGCCAGGATACTGTTACGCAGACCCACATCCTGGCATATATGTTTCAAAAACATATAAACAATGTGTTTTCATATAAAAACATTTTTGTAACTGGCGCTCAATTTTTGCCTAATGCGTTATTCGTAATCTTGAACTTTTTTTAACAATCCAATCTGGTCATTGACGATGGAACACTGGGTTTTTTTTTACAAATATATATATATATATATTTATAGTATAGTTTTGGTGCCTGTGTATATTAAAGGGGGCAATATGACAGATTTCCGAATAAACATTGTTCTAATTCGTGTTAATAACGATAGTGATGGCGACTCGGGACCACCTCGTTGGTACGTAGCCTGCGTAGCTCAGTGTCAATCACAGTGATTTATTGGTTATCGGGACCACTTTCTAATGCCTCGTTTGTAATCAGCGAGCGTAAACTGGCTGGAAGGATAACAGCACGTGGACGGTGGCCTAGAAATTGTGAAAATGCGAACACAGTGAGACTTTTATTGGGTATACGTTACTAGTTGTGTCCCGCGGTGTTACATCAGGCAATAGATTTCTTCTTTTAGGATATACGTAAATATAAGCTTTAAGATGATATTAAAACTTCAAACCAATATATATTCGTTCTAAATCAGCGAGTGATAGAGCAACAAACATATACGCTGTGACAGTCATAATATAAAATAGGTTTTATGAGCATAGTATTACAAACAAATAAATCGAAACCAATATTATAAACAAATAAATAAATAGATATTACTTGTAGACACAGAGAAGGCGATAGGCAGATTAATAGCTACGTAACCAAATTTTAAAATATTAATAATGTGAAAGTTACAAAAATTACAGAACGAAATTAGGTACAGATATTATTATCTGGATTAACACATAGGATATATGTTATTCTAAACTTCTGCCAATAAAAAAAATTATAGGCGTGCGAAGTCGCGCGCCACAGCTAGTCATGTATAAAACAAAACACCACTCTACTATATGAATATTGAGTTAACGACCATGTAAAAAGGGTCTTGCTAGCGCATATAACATTAATATAAGTGAAATATTCTGGGAACCGTCAACCTCCATACCCAAAATGATCTCAAACCGCAAATCATACACAAATACCACTCAAACCACAAGTCACGTCCTTGCAAATGCCACCTCACATTTGCTAACGCGTGCAATATAGGTCCTAGGCTGGAATAAATTATTACACATCAATTAACTTAGACCTCCGGGGCGGGCAACAAATATAATGGATTCGCAGTAATAACTTGTTTTTATATCATCAAGGTGGGAGACAAGCATGCGGTCCGCCTGTGGCTAAGCGGTTACCGCCGAATACGGACGCTTCGGACCAAAATAAAACAAGTCATAGTAATTTAAGAGGTCTGTCTTACTCATATATTTGTTCATATGTCTAATTATATATATGATATTCCTTTTCTACTCCCTCCCTATACTATCCTTAATAGATATTTTAGAAAGAAACTAAGCTATGGAAAAATGTCGCAAGTCGATGTCACGAGGGAGGGTGGCACCAAGTGGTCTGATACCTTGGACTTTGAAACCAAGAAGTCTGATAGCATTGCCACGCTGTATGGCAATGCTGATTAATTGTGCGAAGAATTGCCTCGCAACATTTTTGTACATGTATACTCATAACCAGACCGAATCCCTCATGGGGTAGGCAAAGGGAGTATAATACCAGTTCTCTAGACTTACAAAACCTCTTTCATTTCCACATTAAATACTTTCATACTCGATCGCCAGCCAGAGACTCAGACGCTCATATTCTTGTGTATTAGATCGATTTCATCTAGGTAGTGTGAACGTGGTAGGTATTATACATGCACCGCTATCACAAGAGCCGGGAGCTTTGCTGGGCGCAGTGCGAAAATAGAACAAGTTGACACACATAAATAATATGTGTGATCGTAAATAACCGCGTCTGTAAACCTCCAGCCACAGCCGAATGAGTGACGCGAATAATTTTACGATCCTGTGTTGAGTGTTTTTGTAATAGGTATAGTTAAATCGTTTTATCCGGTGTGTGTAGAGATATTTATAATTTTTTTAGATGTTCTTTATCTGTTGCCGTCGTGCCACCACCAATAGGTTGGTATATCCAGAAAGACCACAGCAAGGGACGTACTTCATGCTAAGCAATACAGGGAAGGCATCCCCTAGAACCTCAGCTCAGGTAGTGATGCCTCGATCTAAGTTGTTACTACAGAGAATACAACCACACCATCACGCCAAATCCTTTAAAGAGTAGACAGCTAATGCAGAGCGCTAGTTCTCTTTAGATTTACAGACTTCATTCACTACAATATAGAGTATTTTGTTATTCGATGCACAAATTTCTTCTTTTTCCCTTCCCTTGCCATAATTGCTCTTTTAAAAGGTTAATAATCTTATTTTCGTCTGAAATATATTTAAATCCCAACCACCGCGGATGTCGAATCCGCTGCAGAGACTCACGACTTTTACCTAAGTTTTGAATTTCTTCTCAAATGGTTTCAGGTTCCCTCACTATCATTTTCTGTACATTAAAGCTCGTGGTATAATAAATCACTTTAGAAAATGTCATTGGCACAGACCATCGGGGTTCAAACTAGAAATATCAATTTGCAGATGATTACGTATTACACTCGGCCACCGCGGTACTTATTTCAAGGCAAGAATAACTGTGAAATATCACGTCACCAAGTCTCGCCGCTGAAGTAAACCGTGCTCGTGCGTAACGCAAGCACTCCGAATCAATAGTGAAGCTCGTAAAAGTTCTTGAAATATCCCAGCACAGCAATAATGCTTGGATGTAAACTCAAGTAATTATTACGCCGGGTTCGTTACAGAGTTTCGTAAGCGAAAGCTAACAGGCGTAAATAAAATATTTTATAATAGTAAATTACATCTGAATAAACCAGGCTATGTAATAACGAGTTGGCGCCAGTTAAACCGTAGTCAAATGGAAATAAAGTTACAAATAATGTGACGTCATGGAGTTACCCATTAGGGCACAGTCTTAAGACTTTGGGATTAAGATGAATGTAAATAATTTGAGGATAAGTATGGAACGATAACGTGACCTCTTAAATTTGTACATAATAAATTTTAAATCATACCAAGTATAATAAAATCCTTTGAACTATTTTCCGCGGGAAGATCTGCTGTTGGTCAATACGTTCCATGCTCTATATATTGTCCTCACGCCTTCCCACAAGGGTCCCCGAAGGGGTAGGCAGAGGTGTATAGGTAATACCCACACACTCACTTTCCGCCCGAGGTATATTAGTTGCCAACATGACAGATGGCGAGTCCATCCCCGTTACTCAAGCACGACTATGCATACGCCTTTGAATTTCTTCTCAGACGTATGCAGGTTTGCTCTCGATGTTTTCCTTCACCGTCAAGCTCGTGGTGTGACTAATCACTGTACTTAAGTTCAGAAAAACTCATTGGTACAGTCGGGATTCGAACTTGCGACCTTTGTATCGCAGGCAACTGGTCGAAGCACTCTGCCACCACGGCTCTAATATTGTATGTACATATATTTCAGCGTTCAGCGGCCATTGTGAGCGAGCCGTTTGATATCAAATTATAATTATTATTCAACAGTATGAAAGGGATAAATGTATCTGACATCTTGAATTCTGTAATTTAAAGTAAAAAAAGTTTCTGTTATATGTTTCAGTATGCTGAGATGGTTTGACCATGTCGAGAGAATGAATGAAGAATGATTGACGAAAAAAGTGTATAAGGCGAGTGTGAATGAAAGTGTTGGAAGGGGTAGACCTAGGCGGACGTTTCTAGACCAAATTAGGGACGTCTTGAAAAAAGGTCAGGTCAAGAGTACCCTAAACCGAAGAGTATGTATGAAGTGAATAATGAAAGTGGATGAAGCGAAAGAAGTATGTAAGGATCGTAGCAAGTGGAAAGAAGTGGTCTCTGCCTACCCCTACGGGAAAGAGGCGTGATTAGATGTATGTATGTATGTATGTAAAGTAATACTGTAAATAAGTATACCTTTGCCGAAAACAGTTTTCAATTCGCAATTGTCCGTCTTACAGTACGTAGACGTATTTAAACGTATATTCGGAACTTACGAACTCACATATAAATATAAAACTTACAACTCCATGTGTATGAACTTGATGATTTATACCTGAAACAAGCAAAAGGTAAACAAATTAGTGTCGATAAAATATTCCCATCCCTAGCAATCAAGCGTGCGGCACGCTAATGGTTAGCGGTTACTGCAGCATTGCGCATCCGCTACCGTCTTCCATCAAACGCTCAGGTCACCTAGAAAGAGTCGAGATGAACTGGCTGCAATGTTCTATTAATTTCATTCAATCGAAATTTCATTAAACACTAAATCCGCTTGTGTGTTGAACAAGTAACACAACAATACGGATAAAAACACGTACATGCACTATCTCCTATATGTCCTGTTAAAGGCATACAAATCAATACAAATAAACAACGCATTATCCCGCACTTGGAATACCTTCGACAGGGCGTTCGTGTTACTAAAGTTAATAGTTGATTGTAGGCATAATTAACAAAGCGCCTTATATGGCGGCGTAATGCTCCTTTACTGGATTTTGTTTTAGATCGGAAATATTGGAAATAGGCACTAAAAATCTCTGAGATAAGTAGAGGTATAACAACACCCTCTGTTTTGCGGAAATATTAAGGTGCCAACATAACAGATAGCGGGACTGCAGCCGTTTTTTTAGGGATAGAAAAAGAAAGAAAAGGAAACGTAGTGTCGGCATCAGCGAAGACAAAGCGCAGTCACAAGCCGTTTCTTAAATTTTTGAATATCTACCCAACCGAATACAGTTTTCAAGCTAGATGTTTTAAACTTACATTATGATAAATTTATATCGTCATAGTAAACATAAAATACGTCCTGATACCCTTGTTCGAATCATAGATTCGGAATTTAAAATAGACCGCCAAACATGCTATACCTAAAGCAAGGCTTAGTATAAGCACACGGGGTGCCTTGAACCCTCAGAGGTACTACAAAGTAAGCAGCTTTACTAAAATCTGCCACTAATGTTAGCCCCATTAACCGACACTAGTACAATAACTCAGCGTGCTCACCCGACACGAGATCCCACTTAGCACTACGCTTGGGTTTTAACTGCTTCAAGGCTCTTAAATGTTGCCCCAGACCTTTTTAATGTCATCATATATGGTAGCGAACATTCATTAGCTTACAATATTTATTATATTATATTTTACAATATTTACACCAAGATGATACAATGCTTGCTATTTTCCGGTCCATTTCATGTTGTCGTTAAGCCGCCTTGACGATACGAAACGGCGATGAGGCTATTGAAAAATACTTAGTGTAGATTTGAAGAGCCCTAATAAAGCTTACTTTCTAAAAATAACGTGAGGGCCTAATCTACTCAAGAAGACTATATATAGGTCTTGGTAGGTATATGTATGCCTTGTTAATCCTTGTGATAATAAAGATTAGCAGTTAATTAACATAATATTGCCACATAGCTTATCAAATACGTAAAATTTTTGCGCATTTCCTCCAGAACTTTTCTTGATACCTACTGTGTAATTTCACTAAAAACACATATGTGATGTGATGCATACCAAATAAAATTACACAGTAGGTATCAAGAAAACTTCTTGAGGAAATGCGCAAAAATTTTACGTTTTATTTAAATGCCTTGTGTGCATGTATCAGTGTATGTGTATATATGTGTGCGTGTGTACACTTATAATTTTTTTTATTTTCTTTATAATATGTTCCTAGTTTGTTAGTTTTTTATTTCCTTTTTTATACTTCTAAGCTTTTTTACTTAATTCTTGTAGTAGTTGTGGTTACCTGTAATTGGGTGGACACTTATGTATGTTTTATTATGGCATATTCTGTTAACATTAAGGTGCTCTTACCTGTTGGTGATCCAAATAAGTAATTAAATAAATAAATAAATACCAACAAACATCAAGAATTACATTTCAAGCAATTTTTTTACTGCCTCATAAATATACTGTGAATGCAAACAAGTTGGAATATTTTCGTGTTCCAAATACTAGAGAAGCTTTGCAGTAAACTTCAACCAATGTACTAATAATATTTTATGCCACGTAAATAGCGACATGGTATTCAGAGCATGTCACTTAATGACGTGTCTGGACGTGGCGTTCTGGTGAATTGTCAGTTACGCGTCTGTCACGAGTCAGATAGACGTTGTAAAAATTCAAAAAAATACAAAGTGATTTCTTTCGTCTAGACGTTCAAGATCGCAAGATCGTATTATTAATATGAATGATAACATTGTTTAACTTAGTCATTAAGCTTGCAGTGAGGCGATAATATGGACAGCATCTACCAAAAATACTGTAGAGATATGTTGGTCGAGCGGTTCTGTAAGGATCGCAGTCGAAGCACGAATACCTTTTTCTAAACTTGAGTAAAGTGATGAATTTAATCACGAGCTCTTCGGTCAAGGAGAACATCGTGAGGACATCTGCATACGTTTGAGAGGAAATTCAAAGATGTATGTATTATTATAGTCGTGCCAAAAAGAGGCGACGGGCTCTCACCATCTGTCACTTAGGTATTCCAATATAAATCCGGCGAAAAGAGAATGTTGTTACACCTTTGCTTACACCTTCGGGGATCTTTGTGGGAAGAATACAAAAAATACCGTTGAATTGGGAACATTCTTTTCTACAATCAACAACACAGGACGCAACCCACGTCCTAAATTATTCAATCTTACGTTTGGTATTCTCAGCACTAGGCTCATCTTCACACGTTGGAGATATCAACTTAATGAATTAATGTCTCTATATTAATGTCAAACGGCCCATTCACGTTTGGAATGCGGAATGAGTCCCACCAATTGACATTATCCACTTAGCAGCCACTGTTGATCCATTTGGTGTTTGGTACGAGTGATATGTGAACGAGGGAGATTGGTCGTGAAATACACAGAGATTGGGTCTGGAATGTCGACGGGAGGAATATTTTCTATCTCTCCGTTAGATCTCTCAGCTGGTATCTAAAAATACCAACGGCAAAAATACGGTGCCATTAAACTTACTTTTTCGTGTAACTTGGCGGAAATGCGTAAATCTCGAGTCTCAATATATATCGATAAAAACAGATCCGTAAAAAGAATTCCTAAACAAACTTACTATAAGTGAAGTCTTATCATAATTATGTCTGATGCTTCATCCGAAGATATATATATACATATATATATCTTCTTATATATAGCGAATAGATAACCTATTTGCTTAAATCAAGGACGAAGCTGAGTATAATTGTTATAATAACGCTGATATATACAAAAACATAACTCAACTTGGACCAAAGCTATCGTTCATGCAGCACATGTCGCAACGCGATAGGGCCAATGGCATAACTGACGTCTGATGTATGAAAGACTAACAACACATACGATTGCGAATCGTGCGAGACTAATGGACGTTATCGGTGCACTATTACCTGACCTCATCACGTGATTTTATGTAGTACCGAGATATATTATACAACTATCTAGAGCTAATAGATCTAACAATCTGTGTTGGCAACGACAAGAGTTCTAGAAACCAGCGAGCGAATGCTTTTTTATACTGCCCCGTGGTAAGCGGTTACCGTCACCTAATGGTCGCTTGCAAATAGCACTAGCAAACTCGCCCACTTTGCAAAAACTATTTATAGAGGTCCAAGCTATATTCGCTGGGAAGAATCCCAGCGGCTGAGTTGGTAATCTTTCTCTACATACTCGAACCTCTCACGCTCTACTGGAGAGTAGTAACCAGAGGCGTGCCAGCTAAGGAGCTCGACCTGACGATATTTGTGTTTTTTCCTAGATAAAATAGTACAGTACGTAAGTACCTAAAGTTAAGTTAAAGTAAAAAAATATTACTTATTAATAGCAATAAATCTCATAAGATAACATTTAAAAACATTTCTAAGTTTACCTTCCAAAGATGAACGTATTTGTTTTTGAATTAAACACTGTAGGTACAAATCCCGCTGGTCTATAACAATTAACAATGTCAGTCACATTCTTTGTGAATGCGGCGGAAAGTTCGTTGGTAGCCATAAAGTGCGATGTCAAGAACTGGGGCGGCTATAAATCATGGTACGGGACCGAAGCGAAGCAACACACATAAGCGTTGTGTAAACAGCCATGCAGGAGAAAGCGACACACGCATTATCCCGCCCGAGTGACACCTGCGTTGTATTCGCTGACAGATTGAACAATGTTGCAGTTGCAACTTCAGTCCTCACGCAACGTTATCATTGCAAGAAGGGTTGGAAAAGTTAGGTTCAGCCTTTGAACACCTGATTTTACGTCGAGTTCATTCATATATTAAGTTTCATCGATATGTTTAGTAAGCCTAACATAGGTAAACTGCTTTGAAATAGTCAGATTATATACGTCGCTAAATTACGCCCTTAATTGATGATACAGAATATTTTGCATTAATCCTCGACAATTATGGAAAGCATCTTAATTCTATGACCATCACTTAATCCATATTGATCACACTCTATGAATATGCCCGCCGACCAATATCCGGTCATACAATCACATAAATACATATTATCTAGCCGAGTCCAATTGAAGAGGAAAGCCAGTATTAGAGCTACCACTAGAACACTTGTAACTTCATCCAAATTCAACCGACATTTCATGCTTGTTCATCACGATACGCAGTTCTTGATACTACTAAATTCGTTAATAATTCAAATAACTGTCAAAATTTCCTGTTTAAAATGTACACAGAGATATTCCGGTTATGTAACGACAGTAGCATTAACGTTAATCTGTTCGCTATTGCGTTAAAACTGTACAATAATTTGAAACTGAAACGAGACAGCTTGTCACAAAGCCTATTCGATACAGTTCCAAATGTTACACTAAGTAATGCCCAAGTGGGAGTGAAAGGGCTGTATTCTTTAAGCTTTAATCGTAACTTAGAGCTTAGAAAGCAAAACCCTTCGCCCTTCGCCTATAAATAACTCTGTCTAGCCATTATCCGTCTTTACTCCAGATACTGACATGACACTAATACACATTGTTGGTTTATGTGAAATATGACTACATGTAATCTTTATATTCGGGAATGCCTCGACAAGCAACATATTGTGTAATATCGTGGTGGCCCAGTAGTTCGACTACTTGCCTACATCGCAAAGATCGCCAGTACGAATGCCGACTGTACCATAAATTTTTCAGGACTTAAGTACAGTATCACACCACGATCTTTACGGTGAAGGTGGTTTCCTTGAAAGTAAATGTGCGTACGTTTAAGAAGAATCAAAGAATGAAAAGAAAGAGAATCAAAGGCATTTTTGTGCTTCAGAAAACGCGATAGACTCGCCATTTATCGCGTGGACACCAAAATATATCACCAGGAAAGTGTTATGATATATGTAATACCGTAAGATTCCTAATGCATTCGAAATCAGCGGGAAGCATTTGTCCATCTTGGAACAGTGTCTGAAGCCAAGTCAGGATTGATAAGTATGACGTCTACAAAGGAACGAGCTGCTATATAATTCGATGATTCAGCCTACAATAATGACGTCAGGTTTATGTCAAGTATACATAGTTCTAACTATAATAACGCGTAATATTTGCCCGACAAATAAAGCACTTGAGAATGTTTACAGCACTAATCTAATCATTGAAATTGGTTCAGTAAAACAAATTATAAAACCGGTGGTCGCTCAAGGCAGAGGATATATATTGGTTAGCAGCCAAGATACAATATTCTTAATAATTCTAAACGTAGGTATCGTTTTTGTTCTACAAAATGATCTAGTGCACTTGTTTGCTCCGCTCAAAGAATCTCAAAAAATTAAATCAATTTAAAATATCTCCAGTAGATACGTATTATCTGGAAACGTAGCAAAACTAAAAATAAAACTTATTTAGGTATTTATACTAATCTTTACAACTAACTAGACACTCCATAAACAATTGCCCGCGTCGCTGATAGACAGAGTAGTTGAGTCGTCGTTTTGATACATTTCAATTCAAACGCATTCGCCAATCTACTCATTCATGCGTCAGTTTGGGGACATAATGTAATTTGTTCATCAACCCATACACATACATACATAAAGAATCGTACTCCCTAAGTCACTAAATGCTACTTTCGCGTAAATTTGTAGAGTTTATACCTTATCTACCTAGGTAACTAAAGCGTACTCTCCTGTTCCGCCCACTCTCTGCGCTCCTACCGCTCTTCTGGACGAATATCCTGATCGTGATCCTGGACGTGATCTGTTTGCGGATGCCTGGAATGATACCTCGTCAGTATGTCTGTAGTAACTTTGAGAAGACAGTATGAAAGTGTGTTTCTATTAGTATAAATGGCTATGTGCCATTCTAGTATGGAAATAAATAAATAAAAATACACATATACCTTCCTCATTAAACGGCCTTATCTAATACGTTTTTGTTTCGAATCGGATTACTAGTTCCTGTGCTATCTACCAAACAAAGAAACAAATTCTTCATCTTTACAAGATTAGTTAACCAAAATGGAATGTAGGTAACGATAATTCAATAACTTGAAGACATCATGGTTAATGACGCTATAGAGGTAGGGTGTGAAGAATCTCTCAGAATTAAGTAGGCAGTAGCGTTACAGCGTTGAGCCGTGGTGGCCGAGTGGTTCGAGCAGTTGCCTGCGACGCAAAGGTCGCAAGTTCGAATCCCGACTGTACCAATGAGTTTTTCTGAACTTAAGTACAGTGATTAGTCACACCACGAGCTTTACGGTGAAGGAAAACATCAAGAGGAAACCTGCATACGTCTGAGAAGAAATTCAAAGGCGTATGTATAGTCGTGCTTGAGTAACGGCGATGGACTCGCCATCTGTCACGTTGGCACCTAATACATCTGGCGGAAAGTGGGTGTGTGGGTATTACCTATACACCTCTGTCTACCCTTGTGGGAAGGCGTGAGGATATATTTTTATTATAATATTATAGTAGCATTACAAGACCTATTTTCCGCCTGGAAAATTATTTACGTATGAACGACACTTATATTTTAGTCTAAAACGAATCCCTCGCCGTATCTCCAGCACAACTATACCAACCTTGGAATTTCTACGTTTTAATAAATACAGGTTTCCTCTCGGTGCTTTCCTCCACAGTAAGACTTGTGATAATCACTGCATTCAAGTTACGAAAAAATTATATTAATCTCCGACCGCCGGCATTTGAAGCAGTTATTTGCAGGCAACTCCTCAAACTTCTTGGCCGTCATGGTTCTTAAAAGCGAGACTATACATAATTTATTGAATTTCTTTGGAAAACGTGCTCATATCTATTGTATAAACGAAGGTATTTTTAAAACTGTTGCCATTGAACGCACAAAATATATGCTTAGATTGAGAATGCTCAACTTCAAAGCGTCAATGGCACGTTTTGATCTGACGCAAAACACGAAAATTTTAACGTTGCTGCTATCAGATTGGTCAAAGTCCAATTTTGATGTTGTATACACACAGCAGGTAAAAAAGCACTTACCAGTTGCATCCGTTCACAGTATCTGTCTGATAAAATAGCTTCTGAAAAGTGTTTCGAGTATTTGCAAATGGATCAAGATATGTTTATCTACCCTTGCCAAATACGTAATTGTTTGAGAGTATAAGAAACACGTTGGTTATTTATACTTCGCAGCGTCTCAAAGGTGTCACATTACTTTTATTTATAACACAATTAAGAGAGCAAACTAATAATATGAATAGAATTATCTAGAAAAAAATTATGGCGACACAGAAATAACCATTAAAATAACAATAGGTATTTATGAGTTACTCCATTTACTCGCGCCTTTCCACAAGGGTCCCCGAAGGTGTAAGCAAAGTTTCAATAACACCTTTTTTTCGTCGGAGACATATTTAGGTGACAGGTAGGAGAACCATCACTATCTATCAACTGCTGAAACGTATGCAACCCACTTCTCTTTCCGTTTTTTTACTTCACCGTGAGCTCGTGGCGTGATTCACTGTTCTTACAATAGGAAAAACTAATTTGATACAGTCAGCAATCGTTCGTCTAGGTTCGAACTAGCAATCTTTGCGTTGCTAGCGATTACTCGAACCATTCCGCTGCTACCACGGCTTTACTATCTAATTAAAAGCTCACCATAAAACAAATTGTCATTGATATAAGTTATATCGGCGTGAGGTGAATAATCGGTCGATTTTACGGGATTACGCGTTACTTTAGTCATAAAAAAAGTAATAAATTACGACGTACTATGTAAGCTGGTGTTACGCAAACCAACACGAGGCGACTTGAACTTTATTATTACGGTCAATGTCGCCAGTCAAACAATATATACGCTCGGAATACAGGGTATGAAAGTAGAGAATAGAATTATGATACCGCTGGGAGAGTGGGCTCCTGAGAACATACTCGTGTTAGTATCAAAACAAAGTAATATGATAGCATTGTTGTAGTAAAATTATATGGCCTATTTCTCATTCATTACATAAGAGGTTGTTGTGCATTATTCAATAGGCGTTTAGCCTTCAGTGTAAATAAATTGTTTAGAATATCGCCAATTGCTTACTCATAAAGTACTACAAAAGTACGACACGCTATTGGCCTGCCGGTAAGCCTGGTGGTAAGCGGTTACCGCGACCTTTAAAGATTGTAATCGACGTTCGAGCAAACATCTATTCATACCATTGAAGAGCCCTATGCTTGTACTCCTCAGAAAAAACCTCGTCTAGGGTATTCTTCAACTTGAGCTTGATAGTTTCAGACAAACCTACACTTAATGGGTTTTAAAGGATGGTTTAGACCTGGATATATGGATGACATATAAAACAAGCCGTGGTGGCCGAGTAGTTCGAGCAGTTGCCTGCGACACAAAGATCGCAAGTTCGAATCCCGACTGTACCAATGAGTTTTTCTGAACTTAAGTACAGTGATTAGTCACACCACGAGCTTTACGGTGAAGGAAAACATCGAGCGGAAACCTGCATACGTCTGTGAAGAAATTCAAAGGCATGTATAGTAGTGCTTGAGTAACGGCGATGGACTCGCCATCCGTCACGTTGGCACCTAATACACCTCTGGCGGAAAGTGGGTGTGTGGGTATTACCTATACACCTCTGCCTACCCCTTCGGGGACCCTTGTGGGAAGGCGTGAGGATATATAATATTTTATTATTATATAAAACAATACAAGCTTAAAAGAAGTCGAGTAGCGTACGTGGAAAATCTGTTTAGTGTGACCGACATATGACTGATGATGACATACCTAAAGCTGGTACACTAATTTGATACAAAATAATAGAGGACTAAAAACAACGAATTGTACGCGAACGAACTGCGCCGAACGGATAACTCACTTTTTTCGTTCAATTAATCAAGTGGTACGCGTTTAATGGAGCCAGTGTGTCGGAGACGAATGGACCTGTCACCCACAATTGTTTCACGGATAGATCTCACATCTCGTATTCATGCCATTCACGGAGGTCAATGTACTCTGATACTCTTTTCTTATGTCATCCGTGTGACAACGTTTTCGGCAAGTTCACGTGACGTCATTTATGTGGAACAAAATGGTTATGCGTTTGACAAGTAGCAGTCGACAACACGCATGACATACCTTCTCTATGGTAACCGCTTAGTTAACTTTTTGCCACCATCGTATTAAAAAAAAACATTAAACATTACGGTGTTGCAAGAATTCGTTGGCGGCGGTAACCGCTTTCTATTAGGCGAACAGCATGTTTATTTGCCACCTAGCTTATAGTGCTATAAAAAAAGGGATAGACACAGTGCTAGTAACCTATTTCCAACAACAGACTTTGTTCTATTCATATGAAGATCAAATCAACTACAGAGTGTTAACAACAAATACGTACAATGTAACCACATAGAATTGTCCAATTAAAGCATAAAGCTACAAGCGTGTCTTTGTGATTCGCCACGGATTACGCGTGAAACCCTTTGACTGTGAAGCATCCGTTTTAATTCTTTGTTTAAAACAAACACTGAACATTCTTTTGTTTATCTGGTCATCCAATTGAAATGCGGTTTCAGCTCTCCTGGGCCAATTTGGTACGAGACCTATCATCACGCAGAGTCCTTCAAGTGTTAGCGGAGGGAGTAGAACGCCATTACTATTTAGATTTAACAGACCTTTATTGCGTCAGCCATATTCACCATCTTCATATATGATCGCCGGTGTTACTTTTTGTTAGAAAACAACAAAAGGAAACATCCACATTTCTATACGATATCTTACACAAACACTGGAACCACTGGAATTGATCAAATTAATTGACCTCCATTCAAAGACATCCATTGCCATGTCATACAACACCTAAATCATGAGAAGAGAAAAAACAGTTAGATGAACATTTTAAGACGAATTTGATTGTATTATGGCACGCAAGTCAGGCCAAAATACCCAAAGTTCCCGACAAAAATTCTCACGGCTAAGAATCTAAATTTGGTCAAAACATCGCAAGCCCAATTCCTATAAATATTCACACACGCATATGTCCGAAAAGCAGATGTTTCTCGTCACCCAATACCGGTCAATCCATTCATTAATAAAATCATGTGTGTTAATTATCTAAGCATTTGCTTGCGTGCGTAACCCATCAATCAAGCTGTGGCAATCGGTACCAAGGTTAGACTGATTCTTTTTCTTGTTTCCTTTTGGCGCGGCTCCAATGTGAGTGTCGGATGTTGAATCACGCTAGTCTAGACCAGGGTTGTGATGTCTTGTTTATTTTATTGGCTTTGTTTATTTGCGTAACAGATGAGTTTAGTACGTATTGTGTAAGGCTATCGCAAGGCTAAGGCGAAACTTCTCATAGCAAAAAGGAAATGCCAAAATCGATACGAATAATATGATTATCAATATCATGAATATAGCTTGGAAATGTGTCCGACAACCCTGTAATAATGAAGTAGAATGGTTTTATTGTGACAACTTGCAAGCGAAGCGATAATATCGTAAGCAACATTTGTATTTGGAATCTAAAGCTACGTAGCACTAGATTGATTATTTGGATACTTGCCTTTAAGTTTGATCAACGCATACGAAAAAACAAAAGAAGGTAGGGAATTCAAATACGTGATTGGGGGACGGTGGCAAACTCGCCATTTATCAAGTCAGCCCTTCTGAACTGGTGCAGTTGATAAAATGCAACTAAATTATAAAGGCGGACACGTGATTGTTTTGTAACAGTAATTTAGCCAGTATTCATCAAGCCTGGCGAAACATTATCGGTGTATCGGCTGAGTAATAGTTATATAAGAGCTCTAAGGTCAACAGACCAGACCATATGGCGGCGAGCTAGTCCATAATGGTCGATCTACATGGTTGTTTTAAAACACCAATGTATGGTTGAGTTTCTGTGACCCGGGGTTTCTCCCACGTATAATTCCATAATCTTTTCTAGCAATAAATATAGCCTATGTCCTTCAAGGTGATCGTAGCTTTCCAATGGTGAAATATTTTTTCTAATCGGTCCAGTAGTTTCTGAGCCTATTCAATAAAACAAACGATCAAATCTTTCCTCTTTATAATACTAATGTATAGACTAGTATAGATAAAAACTTAGATAGGTAACATTTTAAACAAATGTTCTAAAAGCAAAAGCTCAGTACGTTTGAGAGTACAACTTAACTATATCATTACCATTGGTCAGTGAACAAGTCGAGTTGTGCTGTAGTCAAATAGCCAATTGACCATGCATTTGTAGCAATCGGTAAAACGCACAGCCGATGTCCTAAAATGGGTAAGAATCGTAACGAGCTCAGTGCACCAAGCTGCCAATAAAACGACAGTTTACGAGTGAATTTAAGCCTAGAACTTACATAAATGCAAATGCTATACAATAAAATTGTGTACTTATGATATGCTATTTGCATAGCTTTGTAGATTATTTTGTCACTAACATTCTTCGTGGTCCAAAAATATCAGTTAAATAACATCCAATGCACCAAAACCAGAGTTTTAAGGGATGACAAAAATTCCGTGCACGTAGTTGGAGCATTACAGAAAAACCCAGTAGAGTGTTACTTTGGTGGGTAAAGTTTCTACAATCCAATAAGGTATGGGGTTGTGGCAGAAAAGGGGGGCGTTCCTCCCTTATGCTACTACCATTGGTATAACACCTAACGTGAAGTCGGCAATGCACAAGTAGCAACTCTAGTAGTTCAAGTATTTGTAAAAATTAAACAACCTCAATTGATAAGTAAAATTTATAAAGTACTTCACGTCATGTAATATTCTAACGTAGCCTCTAGTCTGGCATAAGATTGCAACTAACAGCACCTATTACATTATATTGAGGGCAGGGTTTGAAATCTGATAACTGTATGCATTTCACGCATAGCCTGATAGCGGTGTCTTAGAAGCCGGGAGTAATTGTCGGTAGCAGAGACCAACAAAACTAGTTTAGAAATCCTTGACGAGACTCATCCTTATTACTGCAAAAGTGTCTGATGTTAATTTTAAACCAGAAAGCCGACAAACACGCACACACCCACCTCGCAGTAAACCTATTTATGTTTATAAAAACTAGGCTTATCAATTATGTTACTTATTTACAGCTGATCATGAATAATATATAATGTTAAATATATAATAATATTTATATAATGTATAATAATTCAATGTTAATTACATATCTTCATAATCGTATGCTGTTATTGTAAATTCTTCTAAAGTTATAAATGCGGAAATTTTATAATTAATCACGCCGGAGCGGCGGAATGGAATTGAATGAAATTTTGTACAGTGATAGATTATTAGCTGGATTAATACATAGGATTCGTGTTATGCAAGAAAAAAACAGGTAGTGAAATATAAGAAATGATACTCAACTCATATACTCAAATGAAATATACAACCAAACCGTAAACATATACATACTATATTGATAAGGGTTTAGTAACGAACAAAAACCTTATAAGCCTTGTAAAAAGTATATTGTAATCAACATATCTTGCGAATATTTTCGTAGTGTGTTGAATGTTGTTCATGCATAGGAAAACGTCAAAACATAAATATAATTGAAGGCTTCTAAGCACGATATCGTATCGAGCGATCAAGGACTGCGCTCAACAAAACCGAAAAAATCAAAACACAACAGATGCCGGAACGTGTTCTACAAATCCCAAGCCAGCTAAGTGAAGTGGCAAAGGAAGTCAATTACCCAAGAATAAAAGCCAATTTCAATTATCAAACTGACAAGTTACCACCTGATATTAAGTTACATAGAAAAAATTAAAAGCACACTGGACAAAAACACGTTTTTAATTACGACTTTAGACGAGAAGATAAGGGAACAAGTTCTGTGAAAATATAGATCACGTCACGTTGGCATGAAGCTGTTCATATTTTAGATGTCAAAATATGTGCTTTGTGCAATATACTTAAGGTATCAGCAACATGAGCCGTGGTGACCGAGTGATTCGAGTAGCCGCCTGCAACACAAAGATTCCAAGTTGAAATCCCGACTGTACCAATGAGATTTTATGAACTAAAGTACAGTGATTAGTCACAACATGAGCTTTACGGTGAAGGAAAACATCGAGATGAAACCTGCATACTATTGAATTCCGGCGATGGGCTCGTGATCTGGCACGTTGGCACCTAAAATATATCTCTGGCGGAAGGTTGGTGTGTGGGGTACTACCTATACACCTCTACCTACCCCTTCGGGCACGCTTGTGGGAAGGCGCGAGGATTCGTAGATCTAGTAGGTGTTTAACTACAGAAGAATATGATAAAAATCGACACGTAACTAGAAAGAAAATTCAAATTCAACGGTGAATGGGCTATAAGATACATACGATTAATATGGTGGTATTATTATGAGTAAAATATTGTATGCAGTATATATAACCTCATAAATTATGTATGTAGAAACTATATTGCGCCAGTAACTATTCATCTTTTCATAAGCTTATAATAAATTGTTGACAAGTTGATGATACTAAATAAAAAATACATTAATAACGTAAGGCAACACAAAAGATTACATATAAGCCCACCATTTTTATATAATCCTCATTTGAATACCATTATTTGATTTAAATACTAATTTACGCGTACAATAAGATAATTGCTTTGCTCACCGATGATCTGCGAATCTACAGAATTAATTATGTAAGCGTGCCGACGTAATTTTGCCAAATGTGAGTGAAATACCTAAAAACTATTCAGGTGTAGTTGATAAACAGAACACCGCTGTAAAGAAGAAAGTAACGTTTGAATAAAATATTGGTGTAATCTGTATTAATTAATAAAAAAAGGAATAATAATAATAATATCGAAATATAAAATATAGAAAAGTGACTGTCGGGACATCCTGTGTAAGTAATAAGATATCTTATTTGTTGAATGCCCCTCGGTGACTTGTCAATTGGGTACTTACGTACTAACTTGGAAAGTGGGTCGGATAAGTGAGTCACATATTGTAACTTTTACCCTATAAGGCATGGATTTCCGATCTTCGCAAGGCTGCATACATACTGCTAAGACACCCATAACATGAACATAGCAACGTTAATACAAAAACCGTAAAGTATTAAAAGTAATCAAAAATAATTGTTACGTTCCAAACTATATATTTACTAAATACTTTTTGTATTTCGAAAGTTACGTCTATGTTATTTATATCATCACAAATGCACGTCGAGTCTCTTACAGGGAGTAGAGCGCCATAATTATCTACTTACAAATCTCTATCGCTTCATCTACATTGTCATACGTAGAGCTAATAATGGCTGCTAAGATAAACAGCAAATTAATAATATTCTGTGAAATGCACGTGCCTATTTTTCGCAATCTATTAATAATGAGATCAATGATGATAGACACAATTTATTGCATACGTTTTATCTACGATACTGACTGCTTAGGGAGTGTATAAAGCTATAAATTCATAGCCGACATACCTTTAACCGTTATCTGGTACCAGTTATATACTTATTTAGCAATAGTTAATTGAACAAAATGCTTAACCTTTTGAAACGGCAATGAAATATCAATTTGCTTTTATATGCATATAAGATTCAAGTTCCGATACACATTTAGAATAAGCTACCCTGTATTTTGCCATGACGACGTTTTAATAGTGTTTAATGTCAAAATGATAACTTTTATCTATTTGCTTGTAATATAGGGCTAGGCGCTAGTAGAGTGCAAACGTAGCATACAATCGGAATGAGAAATAATGCAATGAATAAGATATACTTGTGAAGAAATGCGTGTTACTCACATGTGAACATGTAGACATGATGATCGAAGAAAGATTGACGAAACGGATATTCAATGCAAAAATGTCTAGAAGAAGGGGTAGGGGAAGACCACTTGGATATTAGATACATAGTAAGTATATTTATTTATATAACTAAAATATTTACAAAAATTACAGACAAAAAAAGATTGCAATACCGACCAAAAAAATATTGAAATAATGTTAGGTTGATGATGACGGTGAAACTTATCAATATCTCATACTAACCGAGACTGGTAAGAGACATCTGTAGCAGACAGAAGCGTACGACCGAACCAAAAAAATACGTGCTTTATATTCAACAATGCTTTTGTGCACCTTAGTCAGTACAATGGGGCCTGTAGTTATGTTATAGATTTAAGTAATAAATAATACTTCTGTTACATCATTTGGTGCATTGCGAAAGGTGCTTAGCACTTGTAGATATTATTGGCCTCTTTTCAAGATAGTTCGACAGGTTGAAGCTTCTTTTGTAATATGCATGTTGACTTTGATAATATGCTATACAGTGTAAAAGGTAATTCAATTGACAGGATAAAGATATTAAGATTGCTGATTTACATTGGAAATAAATGCATTTTAAATGGCCGCGTTATTCTAACAAGTCACTGGTTTCTCAATTTGTAAGAGTAAAATATGTAATGTTCAATAGTAAGTATTTTACGAACGCAGTAAAACACTATATTAACCTCTGTCAAATCCATTTTCACATGGGATACGAGGAATTAATTACAAAATACGATATTATATTTACATAAGGTAGTACTAACATTACTTAACTTCAATCAAAAATAATATAAGCCGCAATTTTCAATGTAAATCTAAATTTATAGAGCTACACACGGTCACAAAATTTGATCAACAGTTTTGAGAATGCTAATTCTCCTAAGTCCTTACACAATGTACCGACAAAAAAATATTCTACAAATGTCATTGACACCTCGAAAAGGCCATGATTCACATATGCCAGTATCACCACTTATCTTGTTTGGGTCGAACCAGAGGAAGCATCTGAGATACAAAAAGCTAATTAATTCTAATGTTGTTTTTCGCCAAGTGCCCTTAGTTTTTTGTGAGCTGTTTTTATGAGGATACGGCAAAAATATTGGTGATTCAAGGTTTGTTTGTGACATACTGCTCTTAAAGATGCGAAGCATTTAAAGTTCTTTATATTTGCATTAGAATTAATCCAGTTTTTGAATAATTTACATATTAGTTCCCGTAAGTGTTTTAAGATAACCAATATATATCCTACACATAATCCATAGATAGCGTATTTTATACTAATATACCTACATAATTTGTTTTGTGATAAGAAAATAATAATCTGCTTCTTCGCCCCTTTCCACAAGGGACCCAAGGAAAGGAGAAGGTAGAGGTGTGTAGTAGAACCACATGCAAACATATTTCGCCGAAGACATATTAACAGGCTCCAACGTGACAAATGGCGAGACTGTTGCCGTTTTTCAAGCTCGGATTTTTTATTCGGTATCCAGATGGACCGGTTATATTATATATTAAATATTTTATATTTTAGTATTAAAAATAATAATTTAGTATTAAATATTTTACAAGATAGATTAACTTTTCGCTGAACTAACCGCGAATGTGTATCGCACTCGACAATAGGAAGACTCAGTCACGACTTGCAATATACAACCGCGATCTCAAATTGTACAACCTTTTCAACGAATAATACATCCAGCAACTTAGCACGTTCATTTAAGGTTCAAAATCCATTGAATTTTTCGATTGCTTTTTTAAGTGTAAGAAATGGTAAATGATAATAATGATAGTTCTAAACGGTGCCACGAGGCGAGGTGTGAAATGTCGTGGTCAAGACGCTAAATGCACTGTGAAGCATCGAATAAACATCAAACATTCCATTCGGTATGCTTTCGTTTGCTATCTTACAATTTCGTTCGGTTCAAGTTTAATACTTCATGAGACAAGATTCGCTATTGACTTCGCTTGAAACTCACATCTCCCAGATAAAATATAACATACGTACATACATACATATAATCACGCCTCTTTCCCGTAGGGGTAGGCAAAGACCACTTCTTTCCACTTGCTACGATCCTTGCATACTTCTTTCGCTTCGTCCACTTTCATTATTCTCTTCATACATGCTCTTCGGTTTAGGGTACTCGATAAATAAAATATAACGGGTTACATTTTTACCCTACATTATTCCTGGCTGCGCCCAGCGGAGCTACTCACAGTTTAATGGCAATGGATATTAACCCTCCAAAACAGTATTTTCTGAATAAAAGGTAGTCAAGTCCAAGTGTTTGCAAAATTTATGATCAACGGTTGAATAGTTAAGATGAGAACAGCTATACATTTATCTATATATATATAAAAATGTTATGTAGGTTTGTGTACGCTTCAAAAACTCAAAAAGTTCTGCTCCGATCGAGCTGAAATTTTAGCATGATATATAAGGATTCAAGGACATCAAGGATTGGTTTTTATCTATTTTTGGCATCAGTCCCATATCCACAGAGAAGCGTGGCAGGGTACAGCTAGTTACCTATAAAATAATGAGGATACAGGAGTGAGTTTAGTATGCCCCCTTCAAACGAAAAAAAAGTGACAGCTCCTGTCAGACATTAAACAAAATCTAATACCTCACCTCAATGACTTCGTTTGGAATACGCATAAACAGTATCTGGGAACATCAGAGAATCGTGACAATAACACAAGGCCTTAAAAATAAACGATAACAATCTCTACCCTTAGCATATGATCGAGGTTGAGTCAAAGCAGATACCAGGAAACGGCACTTGACATTAAAACAATGCATTGGAATGCATTATCACAGCATCTATGGCACGATGCGCCTGGCCTTCGGGCCTTCATTTTAGGCAAGTCAAGGTCACTAAAAGCTGGAGTTTCCCGAAAGCGATCGTCAAAAGTGATTTTATGCAATTATATAAAAAATTATATAAAAAAAGAAGGCGATATCCCACAAGAATAATACAGACGTCAAAGATACCCCCCCCCCCTTTAGCCTCTCTCATACCCCTCGTATCGTATCGTTATTATTAAAAAGTGCGAAGTGGATAGTTATATGTCGCTTCGAGAAAAGGCCAGAATGGCTGTGCTCGACATGGCGGGTGCACTGCCATACCCTCTTATAGACGGTATACAAATAGGTATATGTAAATATGTTAACTGGCAGAGAATGCATTACGCTATTTTTACTTTATTCGTAAATATATAGCTGAACATTGCAGTTAGTAAGTTTTTTCATAAATTATCAGCAGCTGCTAGACCCAAGATTGTCAACATAAGGTTAATTTTGCCACCAACATTTTAGTAGGTGCCCAAGCTGGTATTTGAAAAGTTGGAATTAATCTCAAGGGCTCAGCCTCACGTTTCAGGCATAAACTAGGTTAAACTTGAGTACGATATTTTCCCGCTATGTAATAACTACGCTACGAGTTTGAAATTGCCTTATTGTGAAAGGAAACTTTGACACAATTGTAAGTGACAAGTTTATTTACACAGAATGTACACGGGATTAGAGAAAGATTTTATTTCCACGAACACGAAAATTTTGTTTGTTCTAGTTATTTACAAATCTTTGGAGCCATCCGCAGTAAGGCTGATATAAAAGTTTGGAAAAAGAAGAAATATTACTATGAATACTAATATAACTTAAACCAGGACATGATAATATAAAAATTACAGAACACAAGCGTTTAAAATAATTAAGCAAAACCTTTGTTCTCCCACTTCCTCAATGAATAACATACACGACTACTTACTCGTAAGTTCCCAAACAATGTACATTACTCCATCAGTTGTATGGCTTCGTGTCCAGCGGATTTAGCACGCTCGATACGTCCGCCTTCTTATGTCCGACAATGATCCGATGATTGACTGAAAGGCCCTGGACTATTCAATTATAATCATTACGTATCTATATTACTATGTAAGCTGCTGTGCCCGCAAGTTCGTTTGCACCCCGTTGAATAATGTAAAAATAATGTGCCTATGTATACCGTAAAACCACTTTACGGTGAAGGAGAACATCGCGTTTGAACAATGGACTCACTATCTATCACGTTGGCACCTAAACATCTCCAGCGTAAAGAGGGCTTCGTGTTACTACACACCTCTGCCTACTACAGGGATCCTTGGGGAACGAGTGAATACTTTTTTTTAACCCGATTACGTAGGTCGCAGCGGTTTCATTGAGTAACGATTTTGTATAAAATCCACAATTCAATGAAGAATATTTCATATATTCTTATTTCATCGTATTTAAGAGAATGGGAATGGGAACGTCAAGAGTACGCGAATACAGGGAGTGTGTATTTTTTAAATAATTTAATTTGTGTATGAATTGACTGAATGTGGACAAAGCGAAAGATGTATGGAGTTCTTGACAGAACTGGCGTTCTACTGTCTCTACTCAACTCGAGTGCTCGACGCAACGAAGAGTTCAGTAAAGTAGATCAATTTGTGTAGACAAATGTAGACAAAGGATACGATTTTAAGGATGAAATAGAAACGCATGAACCTGGTATTACGAGCGTCCATAGGCAGCGTTAATCGCTTACTATGAAATGGACTGCATCTATGCTTACCACCTTCTGCTTTTACCAATTCAGTACTTACCCCATTACAATATAAGAAATAACACATTCAAAGGATTTATACGCCAACCTAATAATGACTAAGCATTGAAATAAAACGTGATAAAACACAACAATAAAACCTTATCTCTGGATTTATAATCGACACGTTAATTTCACACTGCTCACTATGCAAACGTTGCTTTAAATATTTACAAGAGAAGAAGTTGCGAGTTGTTATCTTTTAGGCTTTTTTCTTTTTCTGGGCAACTCTGAAAGTTCTATTAATATGAATCGTAACATTATATGCATAAATATAAATATACATATACATTAACTTTGTATAGTCGTGCTTGAACAGCGTGCGTTGCGGCTAAGAACTAGCCATTTGTCATCTCTGCAGGAAAGTGGGTGAGTGTGTACTACCTATACACCTCTGATTTCCCCTTTGGGGACCTTTTTGGGAAGGCGTGAGGAGATACCCTACCCCTATGATTTCCGTGTATTTCTGTCCAATTGTAGTGTTGGCCAGTCCACGGATGTGTTGGCCAGGTCTTGTCGCCAGCTCTTTCGATGGCGTCCATTTGTGTCAGGTTGCCATCCCGTCGTATTTGGCCGATTTAACGATCGGCAGGCAGGCCCATTCCCACTTCAGAAATTGAACTGATTAACATAATGTATATTAACGTAATCGAAGAGAGCAAAGGCGCAGGAATAACCGGGTTGAAAATTTAGTTTCATAACCACCACACCATGTTGCAACATATGATACAACATTATGTATTGACACCACTCACAGCACCTGCAGAGCTATCCCATGTAAAATGTGTGTAATTCGTCACAAAAACCAATTCCCATAAATTACACAGAATTCACCACACAATTACATCACACTCAAATGAAAACTATCTTTATGTACAGACATATAAAGTGTACAATAGAAGTAAAGCCGTATAATTATAGGCAAAGCAATTTGGTGAACTGTTAGGGCAGGTAGAAAAGTGTATAATAATCACGACGTGACCACACGGGAGTGCTAGACGTGTTGCAATATGCGTGCTGTGAAATTTCAATTGTTGAAATGTTTTGTCAGTTCCAAATGATACTCTCTATCACTTGTTCATATTTTACTGTCATTATGTCGCGAGGCCGCCACTTATCGCACAAAACACGCTTTCAAAAGAGAGAACAATAACGAAAATACTTTTCACATATTTAGCAGTGGCAGCAGACTGAATATGCAGGTTCATTCTGATAGTCTCCACCTCAATCAGCTTTTATTGTACTAAAGACATTTTTGTCACACAAATAAAAAGTTCTCTCTCAAGTAATACGTTGTGTAAGGTGCCGAGTTGTGCGTCTTAACTGTCACTGATGAAAAAATGTTATGAGAAATTCACGGAGACTGCTACGCCTCGGAATGCATTGTGAGGAGACGCATTTATAATTGCATCACGTCTGACTTTCCATATCTATCGCTCATCTTGGCATTCTTTAGGACTTTTAATCTCCCGCTCTATCACCTTAAAGCTATATATTAATATTGCTATCAACGGACTCCTAAACTCCAAAGCAAAAGTGTGTGCAAGAAGAGGCAGAGGAAGGCCACGTTCGTTGGAACGTGGCCTTTGATCCAGGTAGTTGTACCTGGATCAAATAGATCGGACTCTGAAGGACGGGAACGTTAAGAGTACTCGAAACCGACGAGCATGTATGAAGAGACTGATGAATGTGGACGAAGCGAAAGAGGTATGTAAGTCTAGAGAGAACTGGCGCTCTATACTCTCTGCCTACCCCGTTAGGGACTTGGCGTGATGATATGTATGTATGTATGTATGTATGTATGGACTCCTAAACGCCTTAGATTTTTGGTTGTCCTGGATAGTATGCGTCGTTGGTTTTTTCGGTCTACTTGCATTGCTGAAGATTTACGAAGACATCTTAGGTTACGTGTTTAGGACATTATGATTTAGGTTTTATTGCTATTATAAATTATATAATACGAATATTATAATAAGGTGAGTCGGGTGAGATTTTAAATGTTTTTATATTTTCCACCTAATGGTCATAAATACTAACTTATATCTCACCAATGAATTGTTGAGAAAAGTGGGGTCACCGTGCACTGTTCGTTGATATTCCGAGAAGAGAGAAATCATAAATTAAGCCGATACTGTAGAGAAACTAATTTTGATTCAGAGTTTCATTAAGAAGTAAATAAAATTCTGCCTACCAAGAGCGTCTATATTGACTCCATTTATTACCAATTTCTTGGTCGTAAATTAATGTCTGGATCAATTAGTAATTTAATAGTTTCCCTGATAGTCACAGTATAATAACAGGGCTTGAACGAGGTCGACCTGACAAGGACAGCGGGTTAGACGAGTTAGAAATATCCATTAAATGGAAAGTAGCGTCTACAGACCCTATTCAGGCTAAACGGTCCCTTTGACAGGGTTGTAAACAGTGCAATATAATTAGTATAACATAGATGTGTGTGACAGGAAATCATATACCATTACATTCTACTCATTTAATCTACAGTATTATTTTTCTCAAGAGAGCACTGTATGGGGTACTTAAAGAAGGGAGTGAAGAGATTTTGACAGGGACCTGCAAAATACCCTGGAGTTACAATATACGGCATTAACCAATAACCGTAACTGGGCGACCCAAATGTTTGCTTTTTTACTTATATAATATTTTATCATAGCAGGATTAACACGATAGTAGAAGATCCGACCTAAGTCGACCTTCACCGAGCTGATAATAGAACGAAACATATTTTATCATGAATTTAGTATATTAGAAAACATATTAAAAATGGGTTGGCTAAAAAAATCCTAGACAGACTATTTTTAATTATTTTTCAAAATACTTAAATACTTTTGATTAAATTACATCATCAGGATAATTAAAAAAAAATTATATCGTCATAAGCGCTGTTTTATTGCAAATACGTTGATATAGGGTTGTCTGCAAAAATTCCGGTCCTATAAGGGGTTTGCGAATTTTAAAGATTTAAATTTCAACGCGCTTGGAAATGTGTGACAGAGAGATCCTCGGTGTGTAAACTATGGAGGGTAGAGGTACCTCTACTACCCTTCATATAGTAAACAAATGTTGCAACATTTAATTAAAAATCATTTTTTGAAAAAGAATTTAAAATAGTCTGTCCAGGATTTTTTTAGCCAACCCATTTTTTATATGTCTTCTAATATACTAAATTCACGATAAAATATGTTTCGTTCTATTATCAGCTCGGTGAAGGTCGACTTAGGTCGGATCTTAGACTACGAGAAATATTTGTCACAGAGAACTCATGTTTTAGCCACATAGTGAGATAACGACAGATCTTTGTGTTTGTGTAGTGATCAAAACGTGCAGTACACATTAACGAAGCAGTAGTTCGGAACTGTTGCAACATTCTAACGTGCATTCAGTGAATTTCACTACCAAATGAAGAGCACAAACAAAAAGTTGCGAGTTCATTGGCCCGGCCACGTGGTCGGTGCGTAAACAAACGGGTAACATATATAAATTAATAAACATTTCGAGCAGGAAACCCTTGAGAGGATAAATATAGGGTGTTGCGCAGACGCCGAGGCGCGGGCGGCCCCGCGCGGCACGCATGCGCGAATGTTTATATCAATGGACACGGAATACTCTTAAATACAGTTCCAGGAATTGTAATGTTTGTTTAAATTTTCTTTAGATTTGAAATTATTCACATTTGTTTTGAAATTGTTAGCTTGTTGCCAAGGTTATTATTACAAACAGATCAACACAGGAAATATTATAGAACGTTTTCAGACATAGCGGATGGGTTTGTTTTAACATGCGGTGAGATTAGGTGAGACGCCAGTGCATCGTGCTCATGTATCATCTACAACAAGATATATAATATTTGCATTATACACATATATGTATACATATCACGTCACGTACCTCACGGGGCTGCAGAGAAATTAGAGCGCCAGTTCTCTCTTACATACCCTTTCGCTTCACCAACATTGATCATATTTGAATTAAATACTTTATATCCTTTCTAAGCAATTAAAGAGCTTTGATGAGAAGGATATGACACGCAGAGAAAATGTGCACGCTTCATTGAAATAAAAGAAAATGGAAGACGTATGAAGTCGTTCCTTAGAGACAGATTAATTATAGATCTAGTAAGAAGTAGGTATGATTTCACCTTTGAGTGCGCATCCGAGGACCACTGAGATGACGAGATGAGATGATGATCCATACAATTGTTGATGAAGAATGCATATGTCAGAAAAAAATCAGACTCACCAATAACATAAATACAAGTCAGAGAAACAGCAAACTCAATTTACCTGTAAACAAACAATTCCAAACGTTAGTTATGAATTCACAAGCAACATTTGTATCAGCAGTGGCAACCCACATGTATTTCATTCACGCTGGGCGCCGGGCACGTGTGTTAGGAAGTCATATAAGGACAGAAATATCTTAATAAGATTTTGCCGCCAAGTGGGTGACGACAGCATTCATACAGATATATTATAACCGGCTGTGATTGTATGTGACAGTAAATTTGACAGGAAGGAGAACAAGACGTGGTCGAGTAGTCGCCTGCAACGCAATTATTAATAACAACTAATAATCATGAATACCTTGGGACAATTCCACACAAATTGATAAGGTTCGAAATAAAACAAAGCTTGCATAGATAGTGCCATCCACGAAGACACGCCCCACCAATTTCTAGTCGAGGGAGTCGCGGGATGCGGGGAGTATGACCCGAGTCTATTAATTGTAGTGTGCGTGTGCACTCCTATGTAACCAGTGTGTACCGATAATACTCAAAAATTTGTGGAAGGTTGCATATTTACACTATAAGATATGAGGAAGAATAGTGGGGCGCGACTTCGTGGATGGCACAATCTATACTATGGCAGTTTTCTCTGGATGTATTCCATCATAATGAAGCTCGTGGTGTAACTAATTACTCTACATAAGGTCAGAATAACACATTGTTACAATCGGGATTCGAACTTGCAATGTGTTTTAGATTCGCGAACCACTCGGCGACCACGAGTTTTAACATGTTTGTACGTATGAAAATGGCATTCTAGACCTAAATACAGGCAAAGCTTCCTGCCACAGTTACGGCTCCGTGGGAATGGGTCGCAGCGCCCGAGGGCCGGCGCCGCAGCGGAAGCTGGCGGGACGTGCTATCCTACATACACGCGGTTTATATAGATTTGGACCACGTAGAACATACACTATCCTACTTAACAGATTGAAGGGCAAGTTATGAGAGCCCAGTGGTTAAATAAGCCGCCATCAAAGTAGCGATAGCAAGTTCAAACCCCGGTAATCAATGCTATTCTTTTTTTTACTATCACACGAATGCTATGAATGCAAAAGTTCGTGAGGATGTTTGTTACACAATCACGCCAGAACGGCTGTTGGAATTGGAGATACATCTTATTCCGGGAGAGAGATCTACCCACGAAATTAAATTTAACGAACAGCTGGATAGCTCCTTGTACTACAACAATTTTGCTCACCACGAGCTTGTGAAATGGAGGTATCGTAAGGAAAGCTGTAGAAGCAAATCAATCGTAAGGTAATCCTTGTTGGAGTTAACTAAGCTTCGATAATGTTTTGTTAAGCCCACAGTCTGTATACCTATATACCGTATGTCAGTTGAAATGGAGTTCAGTTCCATTAATTAATTAGTTTTATTTTCTTCAATGCGAATTCTAAGACCATTAAGGTGAAGTGATCGTTTTAAAAAGTCGTATTGTTTCATATACCTATTTATCACCTTTGCATACGTAGAAGTACACATGTAGTGTGGCCAACAATATCAACGAGTCAGTCCTGTTTACGTACACTATTTATGGCAATACGTAAACTGTTTATTATCAATCCATTCCATAGGAATTATGTATCAGATACTGCCACAACAGTAAGACTACACCCACATACTGACTTCTATTCCAATGGAATAGGACCTATTATTGTTTTAACTAGAGACGCAAGCACGCTTGGTACGCTTCAGCTCTTAAATTCCGCGGTCCTTGTCGATTCTAAAGACAGTATGAATAAGGCTTCTATTTGTATACCTAGTGTTGTTGTTTAAGCACGGACGTGCATATCTTTTGATCTTCAACAGCATTCGAGGTGAATTCATTAGCTGTTAGACTCAATATGTGTAAATAGAACGGAAGTGCTGTACATAAGTCAAGAGTGGATACCTTCGCAATATTAATATTCAGTTTGTTTTGCTTTACAAGCATCTGTGTACACTATTCAGCTTTCAACTACTCGGATAAGTTCTACTTGAAAACTGCAGAATATTGTATATTACTGTTGGTATTTGATTGAGGGGGAAGAGACGCATTGGCATTTGGAAGAAGTCTTGGCTCCATAAGATTCGGGGTGTGGATCGCAATCGCCAGCGTAGAACAACTGTTATAGGTCAGTTGAAACGTAATTACTAGAATAAATATTAAATTTTATTACTTGCTGTATATTAGAAGTGCTTTAAGATCTAAAAGCGCTCAGAACAATCTCGATTCAGCAAAAATGCAGCCTTCCATTTTAAAAATAGATTCGCGTCCATGCACTCGAGTCTTTGTGCAACGGTTTGTCTCGACAGACCCTTGAATGCAGGCGACGGCGTCAGCTTAAGGGGTGTGACACGATAGTCGAGAGGAGATAGACGGGGTGAATATCCGATGACGTAGGTCGGGGCTTAGATTATCATAATATAGACATAGATATGACACATAAAGGGTGGTGCCTCAGAAAATGGAACAGTTGCTCAAGTATGTCATAGGGCACAATGAACGGAAGCACAAAAGAAAACATAATTTAACAAATGGTGGACCTTATTTTCGCATAAAAATCCCTGTAATGTTAAGTTATAGATGAAGAATGTCGTTACATTCTTCATCTATAACTTAACATTACAGGGATTTTTATGCCTCTTTTATCTTAATATGTAGCGATCATTCCGACAAAACCAAGGAATGTTCGTAGTGTGTGTATTTCCCTACAATCATTGTAAAAGCTGTGGTGGCCCAGTGGTTTGCTTCAGGTAGCCGATTGATCAACCTTACGGCCCACCTGATGGCAAGCGGTTATAACACCAAGGTGTCATTCAGCTCGGTCACCTACGAATACTTCTCGCAAACAATATTTTTGTATGAGTCCCATTGACGTCATAGAAAGGGGTGGTTATATATGTGTGCGATATATATCTAGCAGTGTCGTGGCTGACGTATTTGACGTCAACTATTTGCTTTGACGCGAGATCCAGCAGTTTGTTCCACAAGATGCTTTAGTTTATGATGCTCATAAGTAAAGTTAAATAATGAATAAGAACATTGATAGATATTGCCAGTCTAACCAACATACGTGTAGACTGACGCAGAGTTTTTAAAACAGAAGGAATACATATATATCATCACGCCGAGTCCCTAACGGGGTAGGCAGAGAGTATATAGCGCCAGTGTCTCACGGCGGAAAGTGGAGTGTAGAGTGTAGGATGGGTGTAAAGAGAAGGAATAAACAACACTAAACAATTATAGATATATTTTTTCTCGTATTCTTCATGCCTAAAAGAAGAGGCCTGTCTGATCTGATGACACAATCCGTATTGCAATTGCAGTGCTTTCATCTGTAGACTTTTATATTTTTTTCATATACAACAAGAGTGGCAAACAAGCATACGGCCCATCTGATGGGAAACTGTTACCGCAGCCTATTTACGCTCACGATACCGCAGTACCACTTGCGTGTTGCCATTCTGTGTTCCGAGAGTTATAGTGTGTTGGCAGCATAATGGGTTTAATCCCTCTGCTTCCAACACAATGTAACAGTTCTCCCCCCTCCCCAAGGAGCTCCTTACTGGAAACCTTATTCATCGCGTAGGAACACAGACTACTATCCATATTGTTCGGTTGCAGACACCAAAGGCATTATAGTAACAATTACTTGCTATAAAACCATAGCGCCCGCCAATATTATAAAGTGACAGCTTCTGTCTAAAATGTGAACCGAATTCTGAATCGTATACATTTTAATATATTACTAATTACTAATAAACGCCTCACCTTCACGACTGAGATGACAAATTAACGGGTATATTTCATAAAAATACATTTGCTGTCGCACACTCGTATTATATCTGTGTCACTGTCGTAGCAGATATAAATTAAACTTTTTTTCAAATATCATCTTCGAATTTAAGAAAAAAAACGTTCGCGGTAGCTTTTATTTCGTGTTATAAATAAAAAAATCTGCACTAGACAAAGTACCTGATGTCAAAATAAAAAAGAGTACACTCCTTAGAGTGCTTTTTTTATAATGACGAGAGCTATATTGTATGGCTTTTCAGATAGAACTCTTATACGATAACTCATTAAAGGGGCTATGAATATCCGCAGAGCTTTCGAGAGTACTGCATACAAGATTGCTTCTGATGCTTGATGCTTCTGAGATAATAAAGGCACGGTGGCCGAGTGGTTCGAGTAGTCGCATGCAACGCAAATATTGCATGTTCGAATCCCGACGGTACCAATGAGTTTTACTGAATTTAAGTACAGTATTTCGTGAATCATAGTGAGCAAAACACCGATATGAAACTGGTTTCGTTTGAGAAGTAATTCAAAGACGTATCCGCTTAGGATACTCTGATGGACTCTCCTTTTGGGGTCGGGTCTTGAGTTCCACCATTGTCTATTCCCTCGGAGATCCTATAATTAATTACAATGCATGATGTAATGGCCATAAACAAACCGTCGCTGGAAAGATGTAAACCAGAGCAGAATACGGGTCAACGTTTGTGCGCCCAAAATAGACGGATTATGGCGAAGACAAACAAATGAGACTTTTACTGCTTACCGATAGGTTAAGTTACACAATAGTTGGGAAACACTAGCTGTAAACGCATCTATAAAAACTAACTACTACACATGTTGATTTCTACAATAGTGTTATTATTATATCCTCACGCCTTTCCACTAGGTACCCCTAAGGGGTAGGCAGACGTGTATAGGTAATACCTACCCATACACCCACTTTCCACCAGAGATATATTTTAGGTGCCAACGTGACAGATGGCGAGTCCATAACCGTTACTCAAGCACGACTATACACACGCCTTTGGATTGCTCCACAGACGTATGCAGGTTCCTCTCTATGTTTTCCTTCACCGTAAAGCTCGTGGTGTGACTATTCACTGTACTTAAGTTCAACAAAACTCATTGGTACAGTCGGGATTCGAACTTCCGATTTTTGTGTCAATGGCAACTACTCGAACCACTAGGCCACCACGGCTTCATGGCTTGTATTTTTACTCACAGATAAGTGATAACATTAAAAAAAACCTGATATAGAGATAGAAAATAGACGCTATAGGGGTCTTCTTACAAACATATACTCATAGAACAATATTAAACCCAGTCATATAAAAAACAAATTTGCTCATCTATACTAATATTATAAAGAGGAAAGATTTGTATGTAAGTATGTTTCTATTGAATAGGCTCCGAAACTACTGGACTGTTTTGAAAAATTCTTTCACAATTGGAAAGCTACATTCACGCTGATGACATAGGCTATATTATCTTTTATAAAAAAAAAATATGTCCACCCGTGCGAAGCCGGGACGGACCGCTAGTCTTACATACAAATGCAATATGCTGGCGGGGAAGAAGTCCGTGACATACGTAAAGAAGACTCGGCTTACTGACCTGATAATGTCAAATGGGAAGAAATCAATAACATTACCATGCAACGGCAATGTCAACGGAATAAACTTATATTCAAAACAGACAACTGTATAAATCTATCATCTAAAAACAATTTTAGATGCAACTCGATTCATTACGCACAAAGAAATAATACTTCGTAGGTACGCAAAGTGCCATTTATTCGCGATGAAATACTCTCAGCCTATTTTTAGGAACACATTAATCCGCCTTTTGTGACTCACCGTCGTAGTAAAGGGTCCAAACGCGATAACAATTCGCTCGTGGTGAGGTAAAATGGGCTCTCGTGCGTTGCATTAAAGGTCTTGGGACGAGAAGGGCATCAGTTTATAAGGTAATAAATAATAATGGATCGTCATTGGCCTTGGTGAAATTAGTCACCGGCGTCTCGACGTTGTAAATTGTGAATTAATGCCTCAATGTGACAGCAAAGGCATATTTGTATGCGACCACCTAAACGACTCGATCACATTAATTCATATAAAGCTCTAGCTAAGTTGAGCTTTGTTGAGCTTTATCTTTTTGCTCCTTGTTTGAACTTAAAAAAATATGGAACGAAATGAAGTTTCGCCATGTTTTAATAAGGTCCGATCAAACATATTTTTAAAAACTTATGACATAGAATTTAAGTAGTCGACGATGATACAATTGAGCAAACTACTAAGATTGAGACTAATTAATCAATTTAATTACTTCTTAACTTAAATTATCAAAAGAAAGGATGACACAGTGACATTTTCTGTTGTAAATAGACAATTAACAACAAAATTGCGTAACGCCCGACGTAACACCCTATTTTTGTCGGTCAAACATTTGGGTGCCAACGTGATAACTGTCGTGAATGAGGGTGTGATTGTAAAGATGAAGAAATGCACATTACGTTAGTTTGGGTGTATAGAAATGACGAGTGAAGTATGGTTATCGAACATACAAAGCGAAAACATCTGGAAGAAGATGCCGAGGAAGACCACGTAGCGCGGGATCCAGTGTATAACTAAAAAAGATTATAGCCGCTAATCCAAGCATCCATACAACCATATATCAAACAAACCATATTGCGTTAAAATTCCACAAATACCACTAAATTATACCAACTAATACTTGATTAAATGTATGTTTGTAAAACTGAGATGATTATATAATTAGCCGATGTAAAGGTGCGAATCGCCGCCACAGCAGGTGTGAGATACTCGTAAGCGTTCGCAATCGGCTGACGATTTAGTTAATCGCTACGTAAACGCTTGGGTGCCGTTAACTGCATTGTTAACGCCGGATTAATTGAAATAATTGCCGTATGGATGGGTGGCAATTATGATTGTAATGACGCCAACATTGATGGAATAGCAAGGCGCACCATTGTAAACTTTGAGATTTTACGATGGTGGCATAACTTTTGTGGTTTCTTGTGCATGGTTGTGTTAAAATTGTCGTATAAATTGCTTGTTGGTAAAGGCAACTCATTTTGTAGGTGATAAAAGACACAGTAACCTAATTATTGTCAAGCCATGAAGCAATATCAAAAGGTACACGCTCAATTATAGTTCTGACTTACGACCTTATTTTAAAGAAAAGAGAACACAGGGCGAAGGTGTTATTATTTCCGCACAGGTATTATTCCAGCGAGAGGAAAATATTGAAAAGTACAGAGAAAGTGGAGGAAGAAGAAGATCTAAATTAACATAACATACATAAGACAAAAAAATGGGTTTGTAAGAACGTATAGGGAGAAATTGCATCAGGCACGCCGTCAATAGCCTCATACATGATGATCACTACAGGCGCTCATTATCTTATTACTGTATGCGTACAAATGAAATGTACCGACTACAAATGTTCATACGCCACTTAAAGCGTAATACTTATCCCGGGGGTTGCATGTAGCAAAAACGTCTGTGTTATTATTATAGAAAAATTGTTTCAAACGACTAATCACCCGAAGCCGACTCGATACTTAGCAGTCCTCGATCATCATTACGCTAGTAATTTGACGAACATTAACGAGTTATTACTACAAGCAATGTATTAAATGGAATAATAAGTCAGGTTTCGAACTACTTATTTGCGATGAAAAAATGTTGACGCGTAGTCGAAGGCTCGCACGAAAGATAATTGAACGGCAGCTGCGGATACAGAATACGAGCTTATGATATGAAAAAGAGGTGTATATGTTTTGAACGCGCTAATCTCTAATCCGCTACTGTAACTGCAAATCCTATTTTACAGAACTATTTTTGCATTAGATAACTTGTTTATTAAGAAAAGTTATTATGATCAATAAGTTAATTATTACGCTATTGAAACCAGGGTACATTCAGTGTATTTTTTTTTATATCGCTTGAGCGACAAACAAGCCCGCGACCCGCCTAAGAACGTGTGCAATAAAAATAAATTGACAGACTGCTAGTAAAGTCACGGAGCCCTTTATTCTGTACAACCGCGCTAATGTAGAGAGACACTGAACCTTTCCATGTGTTCTTTCTGAACTTTCCTATGTGTTTTAGACTGCATTTATCAAAAAGCTTTGTGAGAATTAGGAACTAATTCTAATGAAAAACCTCAGATCATCATTTGCTTATTGTGTGAAAAATATTGCCATAATATTCCGTTTTTTACTACCATGATATTTTTACCAATTTACTTTATGAACATTTGAAAGAAGCCCAAAGCCGCTAGGAAACTATAAGAAATACATTTTCTCATTAAGAGTAACATTCTTTTAAAAAATTTAGAAAATTTTATCGAGCGGCTTTGTTAAGCAGGACTATAAACATTTCAAAATTATATTTTCTTTATTATTCACTCTAAGTTTGTGGTTTAGTTAACTAACGGTGAAGTTACACTGTTAGTTATTCAAATAAAACACATAGACATGGATAGTGTAAAATTCATCTTCTATAACGATTTCTGCAGGGTCAGCAGCGCGCGAGCAATACCTTAGATATTGCATTGCAGGCGGGCCTCAGGTTTGTTTGCAACCCGTGTGGTATTACAAATAAATTACAAAAGAAATGAACATCAAATCAACAATTCGGTGACGTAATTATTACACTCATAATATTTAATTAATTCAGAGGGAATGTTTCGACACTCAAAGGAGAATTCCCGGTACGCGTCGGAAGTAATCAGTCGCAGGTTCAAAGCCAAATGGCCCCGTTGCAGACCCACGCAAGGATTCGTCTCGCCTAATTGATGAAGTCATTCATATTTTTATTGAACGAAGATACACTTTGTTTCAACTGAAAGGATTTGAGTGTTATTGTACAAACATTGTATTTGACATTCGTAGATGGTACACGCAAATCTGCACCTTATGGCACGGTAATAATTTTGACTTTCGAACCAAAACGAACCAACTTTGTCGCTGCATAATAAGACTATAATGATCCTTTATCGTTGACAGCATTATCATCTTAACTTCGTTCATTTATATGCAACGAGAGCTCATAATATCATGATTGTTTTTTAGCCTACAACAAAGTTGACAAACAAAGCAACGGTTCTATTGGTGGTAAACAGTTTAGTCTATATGCTGGGTATCGGGAGAAGAGCTTCGCATGCGGTCCGCTTTATTACCATAAAGCGGTAATCACTTACCAGTGATTACCGCTAATAGACGCTTGCTACTCCAAGGATATCTTTCGCGCGCTGCCGACCCTAAAATTCTTTCTTTACAACAAAGGTCAAATCTATCGGACACTCAATGTCGGGAACGTCAAGAGTACTCGAAGCCGGCGAGCATGTATGAAGAGACTGATCAATGTGGTCGAAACGAAAGAAGTTTGTAAGTCTAGAGAGAACTGCCTACCCTGTTAGGGACGGCGTAATGATATGTATGTAGGGTATGTACAACAAAGGTGATTAAAAGTCAAATGGTTGTCTTGATGGCAAGCTGTTAAGTTGAACCTACAAGCACTTTTAAGCCTCAGAGTACCGGCGAAGGAGTTTCTGAGTGTTAGCAGCATAAGGAGCAAACGTTCTCCTCTACAGCATATGCAGTCTATGCCTATAAGTGAGGAAATTATAAATTCGACAGTTCCGCAATGCCTTCTCAAACGTTTACAAGTTGGCAACATTGTGTTCATCAGCTTGAATAGGAAGTAGGAACCATAATTTCATGGCAGACTGCCTTTGAATAATTAATATAGTGATCAAAGTGAAAGCTAACGGTAAGTAATAGTCCTTTGTGCGTGTAACACTGTTGGAACAATATTGAAACAATAATGGGTAAGAAGCCTTGGTGGCCGAGCGATTTGAGTAGTCGCAACGCAACGCAAATATTGCAAGTTCAAAACGCAACTGTTATTTATTAAGTACAGTAATTAATCACAACCACAATAATATTTTATTATTATTATTATTATTATATTATACATAATAATAAGCTTCACGGCGAATGATACATGAGCAAGAAACCTTAAGCAGGCTTGAGAAAAATATAATCAGACGTTGTCGAAGTTGACAAGCGGCGATGGATTCGCCATTGTCATGTAGGCACCTTAATATATCTTCGGCGCAAAGGTGTTGTTATGTCAACCTACCCCTTGTGAAAAGGCGTGAAGATAAATATAATAGGATGGTAATATTTAATTAGCATTAATACGTGTGCCAAAATTTTCTTCTACTAAAATATAGAAGAAGACATTGACGGCATTATAATTTCGCTTTCTATTATTAACAGCTGTGAATGTCACAAAACATAATCGTAAAGAACAAGAAATATACGGTAAAGCTAAATTAATGGGATATAACAGTCAGAATATTGTGATGGTATTTATACTGATATTATAATAAAGTTGAGTTTGTCGGTTTGTTTGACCACGCTAGGTACAAGTAGGTGGGTCTTTTAAAGAAGGCCTTTAGCCTAGCCTAGCTGTGTCCCGCGGTTTTAATTGCAAAAAATAACAATGTCTGTGCCAAATTTCATCATCTGTTCTTGCATTTATAATAGGCAGGGGAACAGTCAAATTTAACGCGCATGATACAGCGCGGCATTTCTAGTATAAGGTGCATTTCACACTCTCAACCAAATACATACGTACTGAGTCAGGCTTGTTCAGATGTTCTTTGAGTGAATTAAACAGAGTAAGTACTGGCTATAGTTTGCTACAGTTGATTGCAATTTACATGTTTTATGTCGATAGGATACAACAATTGTTTTGTCTCGATAGCACATTAGGATATCGCATAGGGATAAATAAATAAATATGCCAGAGGTTGACTACATTAGATATTCTATTTTCAATGACTTGTCTACTACCATTTATAGTACGACGGTTAAAAATAGGCGGTAGATAAACGAGAAGATACTTTTTATAAAAACATTTTTACCATTCAAATGTCTCCGCAGTTGCTGAACGTTTTCGTTTAATTGAAGATCAGACTGTTCTCGTAGTCGCCGACGCTATTCAGAGAACAAACAACGAGAATACGATCTAACCGTGTAATTAATATGACTGAAATTAAAATAGCACGGGAGCAATGAAAACTAATGTGTAGTTGTAAACGGACGGAGAGTATCTTGCTACTCATTCGGCAGGTTTATGCGAAAAAAGATGTTATAATGAAAGCGTTAGGGTATATAATAAAAAGTTTAAAAATACATTCAGCAATTGTTCTAGCGCTGACAATTACTCATTTGAGCGTCGCGTTGGCTTTAATTACTGCATACACATCATAGAGCACAGTCGAAAGGTCCTGTTTCACACACTACATGCGCCTATAAAAAATAATAACGGGCCAACTCTATGTCCTCATTCTTTGTTGTTTCTAATATGGCACGATGGCCCAGTAATCAGTTCTGTTTTCAAAGCTAAAGGCTCGGGTTCGATCCCGCAGGGCACATACCTAAGAGTGTGATGAACACATGTCTTATACATTTGCGAACAAATATATATACTTATTTAAGTATGTATATCATTGTCTTATTCACAAAGTATACATTTTCCTTTGATTGGGACTACAGGTTGAGTTGTGTGAGTAGGGTCCCTACACGCCTTCCCACAAGGGTCCTCGAAGGTATAGGCAGAGGTTTGGTGTAGCAACCACTTCCGGAGATATATTTAGGTGCCAACATGACAGATAGCGGGTCCATCGCCGTTTCTCAAGCAAAATTACAATAATTATATATTATACCTATGTACTAAGTTCGTTGGTTTTTAAATGGATTACATAATAGATCATGACTAAATGCACGTGGTGACGTAAAGACTGGAAATGTCAATGCTAGCCCAATCTGACTGATTACGGCTATTTTGATACAACTCTTCCACTCTCATTAGAAAGCCTGACATTCCTGTAATGTCAAGAAGTCATTGACTCTGCAGTAAAAATAAGCGGAACACTTTTACAATATTATTTTTGTACAATCTAATAATAACTTGGATTGATCTCCAAATGACTTTGTTGATTTCGTAAATGTTTTAATACGTTTTTTGGTTTTACGATAATGATCTTTACAATTTTTCATTCAAATAGCAGTACAATACAATAGCAGTATTTAGACTAAATTTATTGCGATTCTGAAACATTGTTCCGCTGGTTCGATATTTCGACCAAAACAAATTCCTACTCACATTATAAATGCGAAAGTTCGTGAGTTTGTATAGATGTTTGTTACTCAATCACGTCAGAACAGCTTAACGAAATTAAATGAAATTTGGCACAGAGATAAACTATCAGGTGGATTAACACAGGATAAACAAGAAAAAGCTACCTATATAATCAGATATTACACGGTTGAAACTGGGCACATCTAGTGTAATATAATAATAAATAAAATGTAATTGTCAGTATTTCTTAATGGATATGAAAGTATAAACGGTGCTGATAACCAAAACATAATGTAAGAAATGTGATCTGTCTATTAGCCTGTCTGGCTGCCAGTTTGTTCCAGCTAATCTCAGAAACGGTGAGACTGATTTTGAAGGGACTTTCACTGACAGATAGCAACATTTATAAGCTACTTTTATTTTATTTCTGAAAGCTCTACTCCGGAATCCAATATTATCCAGAAGCACTGTCATTTGGCTGCGATCTCCTGTTACGTGGAACTAGAGTCCTAGTCGGGCAATTCTAAATTTGAATGGGGACAGACTAATTATAAGCATAACGTATATCAATACTTGTGACTAAAATCGTAGTGGTACATAAAAACACGTTGCTTTATCATTTCATGTTTCAATCTGTGAAGGCCAGTATAAAAGGACGTAGCATTACACCACAGCATCCTGTGACCCTGACAATGATACGAAAATTATTGCGGTGCAAATATTATTTGCGATAATATGCAGGAAGGATTTATTCATACATACATATCATCACGCCAAGTCCCTAACGGGGCAGAGAGTATAGAGCGCCAGTTCTCTCTAGACTTTAACATACCTCTTTCGCTTCGTCCACATTCATCAGTCTCTTCATACATTCAGGATTTATTCATAGTGTTCAAATGTGTTTGCATGTAACATGTTGCTTATAATTGAATAACCTAACCTAACCTATAATTAAAATTAGTTCAGTAAATAGTAAAGACTGGATCTTCCTCTAGATCTCTTAGGTTTATGTGGAGAACATTTCAGGTTAGAAAATACTCTTTGTTCGATCTATTTCTTCTCTATTGACTGTTAATAATTAAATTAACCGCTCTATGACCTAGATAGGTAATGTACTGTATTAATTCTGAGAATTCTTATTCATTCTCGATGAATAAAACCATGCAAATTAAGACATGCATACACGAACGAAATCGTCGTATTTTTATCTTGGTTCCTAGTAACACTTAAAAGAACGTTAATGGATTTTTTGATAGAGAAATCCCTACGAGTTAAGTACGGGCGGGATCAATGACATTAAAGCAACAATTATATCCTAGACAACGATCATCCATCCAATTCTTGACCGGAGTGATGCTATCTTATTTCTCTAACGTTCGTGACCATGTCAGTAGCAGCCATCACGTACGACGTTTGGTCATTTTAATCTTTATGGAAACAGACATATGGCTTAAAATAGCAAATACACATTTAAACGGTGTTGTATGAAGACTTACGTCATGAACACGTGTTGTCCGTGCGCGTAAAATATCTTAGAAAACGTGCATACAGTTCGTGCTTATGTATTATGGTAATAGAAGTTAATATGTGCATAAGTGGCATTTATTTTTTATTGTAACTAAGCAAAGAGTCGCGGGGTGTTGTAGAGAAGATCTGTATACGTTTGAAAAGAAGTTCAAAGATGTAACTACTTTGACACATGAATATATCTCGGGCGAAAAGATGCTCTCTCTTTGGGGGACACTTGTGGAAAGTCGTAATGTAAGTGAGATATGTGAAGCTGAAATGGCACAGCGTAAACTTTTGCTGCTACTTCAGGTATTTAATACTAAACATGTTACAGTTGCGAATCAGAACGTATCGTCGATCTACTTAAAGTCCCACCATCGTGTTTTTTTTTTGAGAATTCTTTGGTATATTAACCAAGTAATTTCATTTTAATGCAACATACATACAAACATATAATCACAAGTTGCTGGTTGTCAAACAGAGCCGAACGGTGCGGAAGTGAGTTTACCGACAATGGACTCGGTTCTAATTTAGATAGGTTAACCGCCCACTCATTTGCGAGGCGATAGCGAAAGTATGCTTGTGAGTTAAAATAAAAACTACGGTATTAAACTATAATTACTACAAGAGGCTAGTGATGAACTACGAACCACAATATGATATATTTTAGGACTAAATTGTTCAGGTCTTCGCGCTTGACTATGGCTGGGTGGTGCTATAGTATTTATTTTACTTCTAGCTTTCTACTGCACATTTAATTGGCCTGAAACATGCCACCTATCACGTGAGGCATGCAGCTCTATCGTGGTCTACAGAAATAAATAATAACTACGTAGAGACACACTTCTGTTAATAAGCTAGTGACTGCACCATTTCATTAACGAGCACTTTTAATAATCTGAGACGAAGTCACAAATAACGTTCACTGCTTAAGTTCAAAACTTCCTACAAATATCATGAGAAAGAAATTTCGTTCTAAAACTATTCGTTTGGCGTGATGACATGTAAGTAAAATTCGATAAACTAAATATAGCGCCCAATAGAAAGCGTATGCAGTGATGATCATTAAATTTATTAATGAAAACATAATAAAATGCATATAACGTTAACGTTAAAATCATTAGATAAGATCGAATATAAATTTAAATAATATCTAAATGCCACTGAATATTTAAACTTGAGTACAAGATTTATACGTGTCTTATCTCGTATGCTTATTCTAAAGTGTAAAGTGTCTGTAAGAACTATTAGTGAAAACGGCAAGCGTCAAACTAGATAAAGTGGTAAAACTAAAACGTACCCTGCGAAGGCAGATACGACGGTCAATGGGTTAATTGTCAGTTTGTGGTGAATTTAATTTATATTATGCCGGTAACAGGGTTACTCATCAATGTGGCAAACAAGCGTGGCACACCTGACGGTAAGCGGGTGGAGACAGATGACAGTGGACTCTAGCCTAAAGATTCAGTAACACAGGAACATTCAGGAGCGAAATAATTTAGGTGATATTTTCTAAGCATTCTTAAAAGGGAGATTTCATTGCGCCATTGTTAAAAAATATTTAAACTTTAATACTTCGCCTTTAGTAAGGCGCCATACCTACTGTGTGGGCAACAACATAAATGTTATTGGTTCCTCCTGTTTGCTGGCCGAAATATACGGTAATTAACTGCAACCAAGCATGCGTGGCTCTAATAAAACGTTCTGGTAAATATATCGTTACATAATGGTCAATTTACAAACAACGTAAATTTTAATACGGAAACACGACTATTATTCGTGAAAAATCTTTGATATACGAAAACATGGTTTATAAAAGTTCGTAGCTCGACCTCGACAAACGAATTCGAAGTCAACCAAGAAAATAACAAGATATGATTGAATAATGAAGCAAATATAGCGAGAAATAAATATTGCTATGTGTAAAAATCGTGCAAACATTTTTTTTACACGAGTCGTAAATAACCGTTTGTTAAAACAAACACTTAAACAGGAAGCGAAATGTGTTAGCATTACGCAAAGGTGGTGGAAAGTGAAATTTATGGCAATTTTATTCAACGCATTGTATTTTGCAAGTAATAAGTGAAACAAGAAATTAACTATTGTTGCGTTGTAACACCAGTTACGGAAGTATTGCCAGCGGAAAATTTTCCAATAATCTGTATTTTCGACGTAATTTATAAAGCAGTGGACCGACACAATAATAACATTCTTACACAAGCAATACTCTATAGGAAATATTAATCAGTTAATTAAAGGCATACCTACATATCACGACAATTCCATTACGGAGTGACAGAAAGTAAGGCGCCAGTACTCTCTAGATTTACACAGTCTCATCCACATTCGCCGATATCTTTATACACACACTATCTTTATACAGTTTCGAGTTAAATCACGTTGCTATCCCTGATTGTTCGATCGAGTTGAGTCGTTGAAAGATTTTCTAAATGTGTAAACCTCATACAAATTGACTTACGAAAACACTGTCAAAATAAAGAATGTTGTATTTTAACGTTATCTAACGTATACGATTTATTCATGTCTATTTAAATTACAGAACCCACAGAGCTAAACAATATGGTAATATCATGCAAATGATAGCTGATCTCAGTCCCAGACTGCGTCTATTATTTTACTCAATTTACATGGAAATTGTTGTTTTCTATTCGCCACCGTCCAGTTGTTTGGATGTTAAGTGGGTTGTTATGGAGGAAATGCAGCGTCACTGTGTAAATATGGCCCTACGTTATTCATGCCACATATTATTCACATTTGATCTAAAATACATTAGCTAAAAGATAATCTGTTCTTATTAACCCAGTCTTCATAATTCATCATAAAGATTAAAAGAATAAAACAAAAAATAATCACTATGCTGAACAGTTTAAGAACTATCGACAACAATGGTAGCGACTAATGAAGGTTTGGCGTTGCATGTGCCCAATATGTATCCTCCTTCACATTACCAAGTGCATTGACACGACGTAACACCAGTTGCACAACCATCTAGTATTTTGACAAGATAATTGATTGTTAATTTATGTATAGTACTTACTTACAGGTAAGTATTGTCCGCTTACGGTTCATATGCTAAAGAGGCTAAAGAGGATTAAGCTGTAGGTGTGGAAGAGTCTTATATTAAGGGGCATTCAGTGACATCATAAATAAGTGTATTTGGTATCTGGTAATTATATTGAAACACTTTTTGATCTGGGTAACGAGCGGCAGATTTTCGACATCGTGTAACTAAACAAGACAAACCGAAGGATAGGAGATACATACACATCATCACGCCCAGTCACTTACGGGGTAGGCAGTGAGAGATTAGAGCGCTAGTTCTCTCTTGACTTGCATACCTCTTTCGCTTTGTCCACTATTATCAGTCTTTTCATACATGCTCGCCAGTGTCGAGAAGCCTTCACGTGAAATAGCAAAAAAAGATTATAAACCATGTCTTACACTATTATTTTAATTTACAAAAATGTTATAATGCAGCTACAGAGAGTTTGTAACGGATTTTAAGTTGGTCCGTTCTCCTGTCCTCTACCAATACTACCGTCTAATATAATAATATATTTTCATAAACATAGAACATCGGTAGGTGTGTTGAAATATATGTTAAATTTATAAATAAAACTATTTATTCGCTACTATTATTCACGCTTTCGGTTGACCTACTGTTGACTAAACTGAAACACCTAATGCCAAGGATATTTTTTAAGTATACCCAACGAAACTTGTTCGGATAGGTCTTGGCATAGACAGTTTCCAAATAAAAATAACAATAGTTTTAGCTGGTTCCAGAGCGACTGATCGATATTCGGGCCTTCGTGGTATTTAAACAATTATCTATAATAATGTGGAGGCACTGAAGTATGTCTATGAAGCGAAAGAAGTCTGAAGTATAGAGAGGAAACACTCTAGTCTCTCTGCCTACCCCGTGAGGGATACGGCGTGATTATCATGTACGTAATGTTGTTAGAATAGTAAAACAGGTAAAATAATAAAGGAAAGCGCTTGTATCGAAGTCATCGAATTTGCTGGAACAATTATTCACGGGGGCACAAATTGAAAATACAAACTGACACTAATTTATCATAATAAACGTAATATTGCTAACAAATGCTTCCATTAATGTAAATTAACGGAAACGGATCCGGTGTTAGAGAAATGGAGAAAAACAGAGTGTAACGACCTGAAGCCATTTATCATAATCGCGTAAAACCACCTGCAGAAGGTATTCAATTGGATCAAAGGCCATCGACCCGTGGACGAAGTACAATCCACGAGAAAAGCATTTTACACTTGAATAGGCCTCATCAATCATTCAGGACACAGGTTGAAAAGAAGTTTTTATACGGTTTTAGCTGCATCAGCCACTTTCACTGCTGTCATCATCATAAATCATGAGTTTCATATTGATGCGACCGAAGCACGTTTAAATTGTTTGCTTTAGTGTCTCGCAAGACAATCAAACTATTAGTGACTATTAAAAAAAAACAAATGCTAGCAAGTTTGCGGTCCGCCTGACTAGAGAATCGTTTTACACAGTATGGAGTTCTTCAAGAAGATCTCAATACTGGACTCTGTAGGAAAATCCTCTATATCTTCATTTCACGGTCTGGGCTATCGTGGAAGGAAGGGGATGAATTCAACGCCGATCACGAGAGGTGCTGCGGTAGAAGGTAGTACATATTTGACACCCTAATCAATGGACAGGGATTAAGAGCACGAACGGTGGTCTCTGTTCTCGGACTGGTAGAACGTGAGCCAGGTCAACCAGTAGAAACTTACTCAGTCTCAACTGTCAATGTCAGTCGGGTTTGTCATCTTGAACTCAAGGTAGCCATATCATTAGTCAACTAATGAGTGTCAGCTAAAAGGTTGTAACGGGAAGTAAGGGCAACGCTCCAGAGCGCTTCCTCATGCACTTTTCATGTAGTGATAATTCAATTAAGTCTGTCGGAAAGAAACACTTGCGTTTTCGTTGTTGACTGTAAACCGAACTCAAGCAAATAGATGGGTAGTGGGTAGTCGGTAGTCTTGAGTTGGCGATATATATTATTATTGTTTGGTTATTGCATGTTCACCTTTGTTGCCGATAGGCAGAGGTGAACATATACCCACATTTAGCATGAATAATGCACAATGCGCTTTCTAAAATAACAAGATAAATAGAGGAGGTCATTAGATTTTTTTAATTTGCCGTTAACAGTCTTCGAAACAAATCGGCCTTCGATGCCAATGTCCTGAATCACTCACTGACCCCAGTTTCAATGGTGAATACAAATGTACAAAAATAAAACGTGCGACAACGTGACACACACACACAGAGACACAAAAAGCTGGTTTAGTTTTTTTAACAATGTCATATTAGCAAAGACCGAGAAAATAATATCATATTGAGAATATTTTTAAATGGTTACTGCATTAACCAGAATATTATTCAGAGCAATACAGAATTGGACGGATTTAAACTAATTCCAAATGTCTAGTCTACAGTTAAATCACATTCCTTTATCTTATCGATATCCACAAATACACATTTTGAATGTCCTAAATATAGCTATGATCACTTTGCCGTCGGGTCATGAGTTTCATTGTCAAAGTTCTCACTCGTGATAAGTTTGACTCACCAAAGTTTGTCTAAACCTTCTTATCTGCGATGAAAAGATTGGTTAAATACCTGCAACAAAACAATTGATTATGTAATTTGATATATTTACAAATAGGTGAGACACAACTACCTATTGTGTCTTACCTACCCTATGGATTTAAAATCCATAGATCTGTACAGTAGCCATACCTAGTGTCAAAAGTGGAATATTTCATAAAGCAATCACAAATATTTCGTATCAGAGTTCCAATTTTATGGCGACAAATGAAAAACACATATTTACTCTGAAGCGAAATTACGAAAGTACATATTATAATTAATTTGATACAGCCCTTTTTCTTTTAGGCTTTTTTCAAAGGGACTCGATGGCAAATTATGGGTACGGAATCCTAAAATCCAATATCATGTATCAATAGGCCCAATATATACGAAACGAAACGATAACTGAATGACAAAGAGCATTATGTTGAAATGTGATGTAAGCAATGATTCATTCATTTCATTATAAATATTTGCAAGCATTGTAGTGAAAAACGCTTTGTTAGATGTCAGAGGTTCAAAACTTCAAGTGTTGCAGGCGAGGATAGTTACTTACCACCAAACGGAACGGAACGGAAATAAAAAAACCGGATTAGTTATACTGGTTTAGAAATAACTTTGTATTTAGGTTTGAAATACATGAATCAGGGTCTACCGTCGTTGTAAAATCCTTTATACAACAGTCGTTACAACCCGTATGCTTGTACGAGTTTTAATCGCTGAACATTCTTTGGTCTACTCTAGTGAGTAATCAGCTCCGGCGAGGGGATCAGGGTTTTCGGGTTAAAGATACTTTGGATTTGATTTGAGTACCTACATGTGCCACGTTCCTGTGTTGACTGTCGAGTACTTAATAAAGGATAACCTTTTGCAAAAAAGCAAAACAAAAATTTTTTGGCTCTTCATACAAAAACCCACTTAATTATTATCATAACGATATTAATTAACTAAACTAATTAGCCTGATACCGGAATGTGGGCATCAGACCATTAAAATGAGTTTTTCTGTCATGCATTTCGATAGCAAATAGTTCGTAAGCCTTCTTACATCGACGCGACATAACACTTTTTTCCAGTGGACAAAAAGCTACAACTAGTTCTGATTGTATCACCTTTGCGTGTTTGTAAATAGCTGGAGATCAACGGACTGTGACTGATGCAGATAATGAAATACCATTTATAGCACGCTTGATGTAATCTTGGTTATACATACAGCTCCAGTTTGTTACATTTTATTTGGTATCTCTAACACATAATTGTTGGATTAGCATTAACAAGATCCGCACGAGAGTATTGCGCAAATGGCAAATGACTTACTCAAAAAATTCACAACCGAACAATTATGGAACGTGAGAAACGCACGATACATCTATGCAAAAAACCGAGTAGGCTAATTCGCGGATTAGACGAGATGTTAATTGCACAACGAAATTAGTTGCGTCGATGGGTGGAAAAAAATAACGGAAGAACTAATTCCTGATTGAGATCAGGAAGCTAGAAAACCAATGAGCAGAAAATTTCGACTTGACACAGAAACATGAGTATTAAATAAAGCCCGAGAGAGGACCAGGAAAATTGTTTCGTATAAATCATAATCAAGTCGTGGCAGATAGAAAGCGAATTAGATAAATCAGAGTAACAAACGCCCAGTGTAAGGAGAGCGTACCTACTGCAAGTCATCGCAGACAAAAGAATTGTTTAATGGGCACGATCTCGGCTGATAATACAGATACCCACCCAGTTGCAAGATGTAAAATGTGAGCGAATTTAAAAATTCAAAATCCTAAATATAAATTATTCCTTTTTAATACGTAAAGAGGATGATGTGAAATGGTACAAATTTATATGTTCATGCGAGTTTTACACGAGTTGGTTAACCTGCAATCTAAAGAAACCAGTTTCATTTTATCAAATAAATCATTCTAATCTTTAGCTCATAAGAACTCAAAGCTTCTATTATTTCCATGAATATGAAGAAAAATAAATTCATATACATATTAGAGAATATACCAGATACCGTATTACCGCTATATCTTTTCGTTTAATCCCCATGTGATTCAGTTCTGTTCAATACGACGATACAGCACCGTTGGTTACGAAATTACTGATAGCATCGAACTTTCAAGATGTTTTGATGACGTCAGCCCTCTGTTGGCTAACAAAAACTGCGGTTACGTAAATTCTTAGCTTTATCTACGAGCTTTCTTTGAAACTGGTTTTCGTTTGAAAAAATAATTAGCCGTCAGAGTCATAGTTTGTTTGTTATAATAAATAAAATTGGTTTAAAGATTTTTTACCACCTTTTTGTTGACAGTTTGCGCTTGGCTTTGGTATTTTACAAAGAGAGCCTATTTATAAAGTTTAAGACAAGGTTTTTTATACGAACATTTATTTTCTTCCGTGTCTTTGTAACAGTAAAGGCTAAGTAGACTAGAATCGTAAACATATTATAATTTATAAATATGTATACATTATGTTTGACAAGGCAGGGAAGTATTCATTTTCTTTTCCAATAAGCGTTCTCACAAAACACCCTTGGTAGAAACATTGCGAGTAGTGCCATCTCTGACACGGCCCTACAACGTCAGAAACAGCGCCAGACTCGCTGGCCTCTAAGAACTTATTTAGCAGTGGTTATTATGTGGTTATTATTATTATGGTGATAGCACTTTTACAAGAACACAAGAACATTTTGCACAAGAAATTTAAAGACGTATGTACATACCTACATAGGTCTTGAAATTTCTTCTCAATCGTATGCAGGTTCCCTCTCGTTGTTTTCTTTTACCGATAAGCTTATGGTGTGACGAATAACTGTAATATGGGCATAAAAACTCATAGGTACAGTCGGGATTCGAACTTGCATTCTTTGTGTTGCAGGCCACTTGAACCACCACGGCAAAAACAACGCTGAAGTAAACACAGAAATATACCAGCTTACAACTCTAGTACATGCAAATATCCTCAGAACACACCAGATATCGAACACTGACCTCTAAACAGTTGTGCAAATATTATACCTTGCGAAACACTTGTTAGTACTAATAATGCGTAAAAGCGAACTGTCGGAAACATCTGTCGGATTTATTTCCTATGGTGATTAAGTTTTAAAACATCGCACTGGCAACTGGGTGTGTAACAATACAATCTTGCGTCACAACCAAGGGTACAAGATAACAAAAACTGGACGAAAATCACGACAAGACGCCGGAAACGGGACCGCCGTTTTCTGCATACATTCCACTCTATCAAGTAAATATTACGAAAGACTTGATAAATTAGATCCGATTTAAAGTCCAAGTGTTATTATACATATAGCTTTAGTGGCTTGAGTTCTCTCAAACCTATTTAACAACCCATTTGATCGCTACCGTTTCTGAAAATCAAGCTGTCTATATGTCTGTCGGTCACTGCAAATAATTTGGTTATTTGCGATTATAGACAGACATATGTATTATGATATAAATATAGTGATGTAATCCAGTAAAATGTATGAGTTGATACTGTGGTAAAAACATCCCCACTGCAAACTGAGGTCTGCATGAATAGTACGCAAAGTACGGTAGCTTTTCGTGACTCACGCTACGGTAATGTGGACATGTTAATTGCAGGTCCAGACTATCATACCCGAGACTGCTCGTGTACTGTTTTGTTTGTTAATATTGTGGGTGCAATAAGGTCGACAGTACCGACAGTAGAACAGGAAGGTAGAGTCTACAAACACGTAACACGCAACGCTGATGACATGAAATTAGTAAATGTAATGACTTAGTGTAATTGGAACCAGCGGTCAAAAAGTTAACAGTACATTAGTCTAACAATCTTATAAGTATCTCAGATTAATTAGTTATTGACCATACATGTAAAATAATAATATCATCGTTTTCAAAAAAGGACTGATTTTTTTTCAATTGGTTACTCGCCTATTAATCCTCGACTATCAGTTATATATTCCTGTAGTATGAATATACATACGCTAGACGCTAACACACATAAAAGGATACTTAAAATAACACTTACGCTTACCTAATATATTTCACTAAATTAAAAGGACATATTCAAATATGGATTTTTTGTCACAAAGAAACATTACTCACCTGACCTATTAACACAATATCATATTGTCATTTATTTGCCACATGTAATGGTCGATCAAATTGATCGACCATTACATGGCGATGGCATACATGTAAAAGGCGCCAAAAAGGAATAAATATCATCAAATGGCATTTCCGAAACATTCTACAATAAGATCTTGCAACAACCTTACTAAGCGCTGTTACGACAACTACACTTGAAGTTAAATTACTGTTCATCTCATGGCGATGAGTGTACTTACATTCGGGAGTATATCTATTAAATTAATGATTCGCGATAAGGCACATGTTTGGAGCAAAAGGTTACCACGATAGCGATACCGTGTTACGTATGCATGAACGTACACTCATTCATTAGGAGATTTATCATGATCAGTTTTATTGCCGGCTGGACGCAACCGTATAGCAGCGCGATCGATTTAATAATTTATTACGTGCAAACGAATAACAAATGAAGATAGAGGCAGGAAATGCAATCAACTGGAGAATTGTCTGGAAATCGTTCAAAATTGTATAATGGAGGAAGTATTCAACTAGGTTAATAACTGTAATATGAAAAGGTGATCCACATTTTGAACTATATTTTATATAGTTATTTATAGCGTAATCAAATTGAAGTATATCGGAGCAATTCATTTCGTTTCGGCATATATATCATCACGCCGAGTTTTAGGAAAACAGAAAGAATAGAACTCAAACTTTCTTTAGACCTCTTTCGCTTCATCCACAGTATCAGTCTCTTAGTTCTAAATACGCGCAATTCACTTCGAATTATATCTGTTTCGTAAATTTTCGTTGTTAAATTGGCAAAGTATCCTAATCCGACATGACTCAACAAACGGGTACTGCATGAATTAAAAAGATAATTCGGGAATTCGTCTCTTTACCCCAGCGGAAAACTATCGAACTTTGTATATATATAATGGATGGGGCATTGTTTTGTCATGCGCGCGGCTACGAAGCCAGTTCCTGGTGATAAATTCGCAAGTTAGGATTGAGACACAGTCAAGGGTATTGATGGAATAAATATTTACTTCGTTAAAATATATTTGTGTCAACGAATTAAAAGTCTACAGTTTAGCGACGTCGACTCCCTCACGGAGTTAGCAAACGGAGTAGAGCTCGACTTTTCAGTAGACTTACACACATTATGCTATAAATATCAAATAAAGGCAACAAGAATCAGTCATAAGAATAATGAATGGCTTGTAACTCTTAATACATACATATGATCTCGCCGAATCCCTCGCGGGGTACGGAGACAGAGACACGCACGTTCTTTTTATACTAAATCGAACAGACACTCAAAGATGGGAACGTCAAGAATTTACTTCTAGGATTTAATTAATACCTGGGTGTAACAATGATTATGCAACTCGCCCTTTAAATATTGAGGCAAGGCTAGAGCTATCGAGGCGATTATCTTAAAGATGTCTCGCTACCTTATCTCATAAATGCATAACGCCCGGTGGACCTCTGGCATCACGAATAGTGCGCACGCGCTCGCCGCCGGCGGGCGGTACCCACTCACGATTTTAGGTCAAGGCAACGTACCAAGGATCGCTCCAAGAAGATTATTACAAATTGCAGTTCGTTGCAGTCACTATCTCGACCCCGTTAAGTCCACCGAACAATGTTTCGTACCATTGAAACGCTAATGTAAACTTGTCTTGGCATGAATATTTAAATAGATGCACACAGACCGCGTTTAGTCGTTACTGGGCTACGATAATTGTGAGGCGGTGTAAATAGCGTCCGATCTATTTGTTCCGATGTCCTTGGATGCCGTCATCGACTACAATACCTATCATATGACTATCTAGAAACAATTTCCTTTGATAATCTATACTAATCTGATAAAAAGGTGGTTCGTTTGAGAGTGCCGATCTTAGGAAATGCTATTCCTATTTAAAAATATATTTTTTAGTAGATGGCCCGCTTATTGAGGAAGACTAATAAAGTCATGCTAATACACAAGGGAACGGAGCAGTATACTTTAACGTGGGTGAAACCGCGGTGCGCTGCTAATATAAAATATAATTTACTAGCAAATTGCCTAGGTCGTTATGTAACTGAATGCAAAGATAATAATTGAATCAGAAGTTGAGTTGATTCAGCCGTGGGAATGGCAATAATTGAGAACCATGGGAATGACCAGCGGTCGTGATCCTCTTAGATGGATTTGAGCAGAGGTATGTTTATTTGAACAACATAACTTATAGCAAGACGCAATAACGTGTACGGATGTAAAACTGAACTTGTCAAAGCAATTATAAGTAATTTCATACAAATTCGACGGGCATCCTTGTTTACCCTCAAGGGAAAGTAACGCAGGGTATATGTGAAGAGAGCACTTGGGGCTGAATCAATACATTTTAGCTAACAGAGTCTCTTGAAATTGTTGCAGTAACTGACTTATTGACTAAAACAAATCATAGTGAAACGATGAATCAATAAAGATTGACAAAATAGACATACAATTTGAGAGACAAAAATGTGTTGAAGTAGGGGCGAGGGAAGACTATATTACAAGACTAGATCAAAGCGATCGGACACAATAATGGGGAATGTAAATATAACTTGAAATTGGTGAACATGTATAAAAAGACCGATTAACATAAATTAAGCGAAAGAGGTCTATAAGTCTATAGAGAACTGGCGCTCTATTCTCTATGTCTACCCCGTGAGGGACTCGGAGTGATGATATCTATATATGTATGACTCATCAACGCAGTCCGGTCCCCTTTGTTGCTTCCGCGGCATTTCAACATATTCCTCCAAAGCTACTAAAGACACTTCACCTTTATTTATAGGCCGTTAAAGCACCCTTCCGTGGGAAAATGGCGGCAGGTGATGTACCGTCATGTGCAGTCACGGAATGTGAACAAGGTGCTTGAAGATGGGGCGATTGTAGTGGGGTGCGCGGCGAACTGTGTCACCGGGGACGACTGACATTTGTGGCGACGACGCAAATGTTAAAGTACGTTAAGACATTTATCGACAAATATAAATGTATGAAATGCGACAAAAGTTCGTCTGCAGATGCGAAACCAGTTAAGTCGACCGCATTTATTTTGGCACACTAAAAACACTAAGTTCTAATTCCTAGTATAGCCTGTGCTTGGCGACTTCGCCCGCATTTTATTTATATTATATGACCATAGCTCGCAACTAGTGCGAACACTTAGGTAGTTGCATCTTTTGAAATTTTCGAACCGGAAGAGATATTAATTCAATTGGAATACTAGTTTCTGAGTTTGACACGTTGAAAGAAACAAACAAAGATAGATTACGTGTATTGTCAACATTAGTGCATTTCGAAATCAATATGTAACCTAGGCTGAAGCTACAACAGATAAGCGTTGTTATTTATATTATGACAGCTAATACAATACGACAATAACGTGACAAACAACTTAACAGCTACAGGATTGTTTGTGCGTATTTTACTGGTCTATTGTGCGATACATCACAGATAGCAGGACAAGGAATTGGTCGTATTATATCTTAAACTAGCTGTGCCACGCGGTTGCACCCGAGCTTAATTTGACTGCTTGGATAGTAGCATGATGATTTATAACTTACTATAAAAGCCTTCATCATCATCACACGAGTTCTTAACAGGGTAGGCAGAGAGCGCCAGTTCTCTCTAAACTTGCATACCTTTTTCGCTCGTCCACATTCATCAGTCTCTTCTACATGCTCACCGGTTCCCACATATTCTTACAAATCGGATTAGCAGTTCCTGAGAATAGCACGTTCAACCAAACATCAGCTACATTATAATAACAAACTGATTCACCATGTTTGGAATCGACGTATTAGGTTATAAATATTTGTGAATCCACTTTGCATCTCTCTAGCTAGTAAAAAAGGCTTCGGTTAGGTGAGGATGAGTATACATGGCGTTATTGCGATCTGTATCTCATAAGAACCCATATAACTTGATAAATTGTACTGCTTCATCTCATCAGATAGCCCTAATCCATCTCATTTGTCACAGATAAACAGTATTAGCGACCGTTGTCGGGTAATCAATTATCTATGCACATAGACCATGGTAGTCTGCTTTTGTTTGGAAAGAAAGGCGAGGGTAGAGTGCCATATGAGTAATCTATGGCTTAGTTTTTTATCTCTGTATCCAGCGATTTCACTGACGTGACATTTCAAATTTCGAATAAAATATTACACATGTTACTCCTACTAATACTTACACTAGCTGAAATATAAGCTAATTGGTGAAGGAGTTTTTAAAAGTAGAGTTTATCCATTACAAAAGTTCAAATCATTTCTCATTATAAAATAGTAGGGTCGACTTGTTGAAGTTGGTTTCATGAACGTTTTTTTAATATGAACTTAGCTAAAACCTACCTATACCTTTAGTTTGTATTATTTTACTTGTACTGATACGCTATGAGCAACTTTTTATCAGATTTATACTTAAATCTTGTTGCTACTTTAATAAGTATAGTTTTTTAACAAACATCAATTTTTCAATAATATATTACAGAAGTTGACAAATGGTGTAGGTACACTCGTCCCGTGAGAATAATGCACAATTCAAAGAATAAAAGGGCGTACACTGAGGGTGGTTTAATCTCAGCCCTTGCGCACAACAGCGCACGCGCATTATATTGACTCATTCAACTCGTTTTTGTTGGGGTTTCGGAGAGTAAATTAGGCACCCTGCGGAGAAAATGGAAAGCTTTGAGGTTATTGAAGGTTGGCGTGAGTTTTGCAATATTTTTTTTTTTTAAATACGTATGCAATTGCAGAAGTCAATTTCAGACAAAAAACATAGTGCATACTTTAACACCTATCAAACGATAAAAACTGAACACTCCACAGATTCCGAAACAAATCTCATCGACTACTTTCGCCAGAAATAGAAACAATTGAAATGTCGTAACGTTAAAAGTAAATAGACATAGATTTATTACAACACGCTTGAATGGAAGAGGTTTAGCATTAAAGAGACGAGGTAAAATTTACGACTTAATAAGAAGGTTATTAATTTGCCTGGTTAAGTATGAATGTGAGTTATAAGAAGCATAATTTGCTGCATCAATGTTCAGTGAGATACTCAAACGCTTTAATATATCCGCAGTAGGTATAATTTATTTACTACTAGCGACCCGTCTCGGCTTCGCACGGGTGCATTTTGGCGTTTTTTTTTCTCCTTGCAATTAAAATAACCCATATTAATCAGTCATAATGTAGCATTCAAATGGTGAAAGAATTGTAAAAATCGGTCCAGTACTTTTGAGCCAAATCGTTACAAACATACTTAAATAAAAATCTTTCCTCTTTATAATATTTATTTACTACGAATGTGGCAAACATGCCTGCAGCCCACCCGATGGTAAGCAATTGCCGCTACTTCTAGACGCTTGCCAGGTTTATCACACGTCGACGACCCGAATTCTGTCCGTATTATCATTTAAGCTCAGACTAAAAATATATTGTTTATTTGAACAAAGCGTTGTATAAAACAGGTCGAGCAGCGGACAGGTCACGCTCCACGACCGACAACAATATGATGACGAAATTGATCAGTGTGCAACCGTTGATGATGGTAACCGTGTGTGTCATCTTTTGCTAATTTCAGACATTCATATGATGACTCGCGATATTCGAAACTGTGACTATGAATCAGTGAAAACAAATTAAGTTCACAACATCAAAATTTGTCGCATTACCTATATTACTAAAATTGTTACAATTAAGACTTACGCCATACAACTGCAATTTTTTAACATTCAAATTTTTTACAATTTTTTGTAAATTGTATTTTTGTTTGCAGCCCGCTAACTAACTACTTCAATTATCAAGTTTATTGGTAGGGTTGGAATTCAAACACCCACATTTATTATAGATTTTAGGTTACTAAAAAACAAGTTTTATTCAAGAGTTTGTTAGACGAAGAAAAAGATATCTGTATGTCTAGAGATACATTATATATAGTGAGACGGATTAATCTCTCTATTTACTCGCGTGATGATAATAGGTATGTATGAAAGTAGATAGAATGACTTGCATCAAGCATGAAGGACAAAACAAACTTCCTAGCCTTCAAACAATTACTTCATCTTGGCTATCATCTAACATGTTGTTGCACAAATGAGTGTGACCAGATCAAATAACATACATTCTTGCCTACGTATACATTTCCCAATTAACGCAAATAACAATAGCCCATTAGACTTGAAACTAAGACTTGAATTTCGAAACTCACAGAAAAAGTTCTCAAATAAAAAACGTTATCCTAAAGAGAGCTATGCAAATGTGTTCAGAGCCAATTAAAGATATGACGCTTGCGTAACCTAATCATTATGCAATTATAAATCCCAACCGAGTGAGTTTGGTATGCAATAAAAAACATTTAGCTGTAATTGCACTCTCACTTCACAGCTGTTAACAAGAAGTTATGCATAACGGAATCTCTCATTCAAAACTGCAGTATTCCGATGCATTCCAATGTAAGTAAGGAATCCAAAACTTCAATGAGCAGTTGGCAGAAATTATCAAAATTAAAGTGGTAACAGCCTCATTCTAAGCGAAATAGTTTATGACCAGTATGCTGTAGAAAGCAACTGTTTTATACCAATAAGTTGACAAACAAGTAAATGGCCCGCTTGATGGTAATCGGTTACCGCAGCCTATGAACGCTAGCAACACCAATAGTTATCCAACACACGGTGCCGACTCTGCATAAATATTTTCACAGCAGTTGTCTTGAATTGTAGAAAAAATCAGGTAGATACTATGAAATAACTTTGGTAATTTGGAAACATCAATTAACTTAATTATCATTTAATTGGCCTGTTACGGTCGAGATACTCACACCCAGATAACGTTTACTACGTAGGTATTCATTTTTATATGTAAATAATTGGTCTCGGCTGCGCGCTCGTTAAATGACTTAATACGACGCTGCATACATTAGAAAAGTGTGATATTTCTGGATTGCATACACGTAATATGCTAGTACTACGCAATAACAACATAAATTATTATTAGTATTAGTTACCTTATATGCTATAAAAGCCTTATAGGCTAAAGCCGTGATGACCGAGTGGTTATAGTTGCCTGCAACACAAAGCTTGCAAGTTCAAATCCCGACTGTACCAATGAGTCCGAACTTAAGTACTTGATTTATCACACCTCGAGCTTTACGGTGAAGGAAAGCATCGAGGAATGCATTTTTGAGAAAAAAATCAAAAGCTCCATACTCCATAATATACATCATACCTACCATCGCGATCTTTACTAAATTGACTGTATTTTTTTTTCTTTTTCACTTTCAAACACTATAGGAAAAACGAGTATAGATGATACACTTACCAAAATAAAAGAAAATATAAACTATAAAAAAATAGGGTAAGTCTCAAATCGCATCCACGGCTTAATAAACACATCACCACTAAAGGATATACGGTACATGGACTTCCACCGTTGTCTATAGAATGCACACTATTCGCACGTGACTGCCACGCGCCCTCCGATCCGACGAGGGAGCCCAACTAGCGCTTTGTTAAAGTTACATTATGCACCCATGTGGAATGCACCGTGAATCTTTGATGCAAGCCAACTTCTAGGCATATTAGTCGATGCATTGTGCAACAGAAGTATATATAGAGATGAAAGCAAATTAACTCAGGTACGTGGGTATCTCGAGTCAAGTTCGTAAGCATAGATTAAGTATTATATGTTCGTAAGGAAGCTTGCAACGTGATGCCAAATAAAGGAATCCAGATTTTTGCGTTTTGAGTTACAAGTAGCATGCTGCGTATCTTCACAACTACCAACAAGCATCTCCGAAGGGGTATGCAGAGGTTACCATATTATTGCCTGAGATACATATATGAAATGTGATAGATGGCGAGTCCACCGGTTTATTGCTTTTTGTTTCTGATACACTGTACATATATAATTAATATACGACTTTGAATTTCTTCTCTCACAAATATAGGTTTTCTAGAAACACTCATTAGTACAGTCGGTATTCGAACTTGCAATCTTTGCGTTGCAGTTGTCTACTTCAACCAATCAGACACCACGGCTCTCTTTGTAAAATAATTTCTCTTAATATAATAATAATATATCCTCACGCCTTCCCACAAGGGTCCCCGAAGGGGTAAGCAGAGGTGTATAGGTAATACTCACACACCCACTTTCCGCCAGAGGTATATTAGGTGCCAACGTGACAGATGGCGAGTCCATCGCCGTTACTCAAGCACGACTATACATACGCCTTTGAATTTCTTCTCAGACGTGTAAGCAGGTTTCCTCTCGATGTTTTCCTTCACCGTAAAGCTCACCTCTTAATTTCTACACAAATAAATGTAACAACAACAAACAAATTACTCGACGGCCCATAAACTTAGTCATCTTAAATGCGCCAGCAAATCCAATCTTTGATTTATTATCATGCATTGCCGACAGTCCTAAAGTCTGGGGGATTTATTAGAAATCTCCTAGCGAATAAATGTACGTTATCACATCGTAAATTTTTGGCCGCATTGTTATGAAATTGCCAATAAATTGTCGCTTATAAGCATTCTTCGCAGCAGGGGTCGAATAACCCTTGCTAAATGAAAATACGATATTTTGAAGGGCTTAGGCGATCTAAACAATAAATTAAAAATGAACTGTATAGCTTCTATGCTAAGACATACAATGTACGTTGTTCACTTTCTCTCTTTTAACCACTTAGTTTTAATTTTGATTCAGCCACGCATTCGAACGTTCATAAACTGTAGTATGGAACTAAAGCACGTATATTATTTTATAAGTAAGGGGACAATTTTATCAAAGATTAATAAATTATAAAAAGAGCCTGGGTCCCTAAAAAGTAGCGCTATAATCTCTGTGCCCCCTCCGTGAGGCACTTGGCGAGCTGATAAATATGTATATATGATAATAATCTATGAAATTGCACAATAAATTTCGAATGCAACAACATTCGTAAAAATACATCCGCAAAGACAGACATTGAAGTGTGGACGGGCTTATGCAGCGAGGGTTGGCGCGGAGGGGTCTGTCGGATCTATTATGTAAATGCAATCTGCATACACAGGGCGAACAAGATAAAACAAAGACCAACATTATTTGTTGTCTGTTCTGTTCACAAAACACGGTATTGTATATTCGCCTCGACGTTTTTGTGGAATCTATATTGAGATAAACACGCTATGGATATTCAAGAATATGTTCTTCAATAAAATATTATGCAGTTCTTACCAATCACGCCACGTCGAGTCCCTCACGGAGTGGGCAGAGAGTGTAGAGCGAAAGTTTACTCTCTTTAAACAGTTGCATGTTAATATATGTAAAAACAATAATACCAAGTTTATTCGACTTAGTATATAAATATATTATGTGGTTCAACTTTCTGGTTCGAATAGTTTCGAAAGAATTTGGTTTAGAACCAAGCGCAAAATTTGTAAGCAAATATACAACGCTCTTTCATTTAAGATAAAAAGTGATACTGACCTTTCAACTTACAAAAATGCAATTTGCAAGTGTATGTGTGACGTCACACACACACACAAAATACGTGTTTTCCAACACATATTTCCGATGACGCTGTGTCAAAAAATCACATTGCATTTTATGGTAAAATGTGCATATACGTGCTATGGTTCCTAACAATAGCCTTAAATAATTTCCATTCCAACCGTAGACAAAAGAAAAACGGAAACGTACAGTTTGCCTGCAATTAACATGAGCCGCATTGTCCCCAGTACGCGTCTTACTGTATAACCGTACCCGGTACTTAGCAGCGAGCATTACACTGCGTCGATAAATCCATCAATGGTTGAATACATTATCTACAATTTTAATACGGACATATTTTAAGCTATCGTTTCCTTACTGTCGCTGGCACTCCCAGCAAGTACGGACAGATTGTGGACACTTTACGTCCACGAGTGTCTCTGCAGTCACTTTTCCTATCTTCTAGAGAAAATTGACAGACACACTGTTGAATTTTACTTTCTTTTCATTATGGCTTCAAGGTTTAAATGGTCTTTCTTAATAGCAGGTAGTATTGTACAACTTATGTTCACCATTAAGAGTAGGTAATGCTCTCAAGCAATAGCTTAACGCAAGTAACTGTCATGAAGCTACTTGTATGTACTTATATGTATGTAACCTCACCGAGTTATTTCTTGTAGTATAAATTAACTATAAAAGTTCTTAAAACTTGCTTTCGACACCGGTATTGCGTAATACATATTATTATAAACCATATCAATACTATGACCTTATGATATTCTAGAAAACCTATATACGTTTGAAAAAAAAAACAAGCCGTGTTTGAGTAACGACGATACACACGCCATCTGTCATATTGGCACCTAAAATATATTGTGGCGGAAAGTGGGTACTTTCTACACATCTCCGCCTACCCCTTTGGGGACCCTTTTGGGAAGGCGTGAGGATACTGTCAATATCATAATCTTATGTATTATTAATATTTGATATTATGTAGCAGCCCATATAGTGGAGTTAAAACTAAATAATTGACAAAAAAAAACAACACAGATCTTGACAAAAAGCAGATTCGTGTCTGACGAATGATCACAAGCTAAGATAATACACTGAATGCTTGTTTTCAATTGAGACGAGTTATGCAAACAGACAAAACAAAACAGTTCCAGCATTAATGTTTGGACTATACGTTACAATGAGTTTAGCAAACATCATCTAATCTATCTAAATCTAATACTAAAAACAAAATTTTACATTCTATTATTTTAGGGTGTGACCTGGACACTGTTACTTGTAACTGGGGAGTAAGAGAACCGAACTGGGGAAAGAATTGGATCCCTTTGTCGAGCAGGGGGACAACACAGGCTGGCTTTCGTCCATACGGTCGTAATTTCTAAACGTTATAGCTAAACGAACGTATGATTACTCAATAGAGGATTGATAATTGTTGACACTTACCTAGTTACTAGTTATCTGAGAAGTTTTCCCTTAAGAAGATCGGTATTTTTTCTCCTACAACGGATGTATCTTACTATTACAGAGGAGTGTGACATTTAAGAGAATAGAGCGCCAGTTCTCTCTTAACTTGCATACCTCTTTCGCTTCGACCACATTCATTAGTCATATGTTTGGACTATACGTTACAATGATAGACTTCTTAAGCCATTACTTCAAATAAGGCGAAAATATATACCAATATGAAAACTTCCTTTATTATACCTCTAAGAGGGCAAGCGTGCACCCCGCTTGATGAACGCTTGCAACAATAAACTATGTGGCATTGTAATAAAGATCAAATTACACTTATTTATTGTGTACACTGGATCTTTGATGATCGCGTTTAATAAGGAAAGTTTGCTGATATTCAATAGCGTTGGATCATATTTATACATAAGGAATTAAAATACACTCCAGGTTGAAAACGTCAAAAGTACGCGACCCGTGAGCATCTAGGAAGGGACTGATGTATATGAATGAAGTGAAAGATTTCTGTAAGTCAAGAGAACTGGCGCTGTCTCTGTATACCCTGTACAAACGAATTCCTCAGGATTCTGTTCAAAAATTCCCTAATATAAATTCACAATCAATAAATATACTTTAATTGTGAAGATGTAAAAAAAAGAAGATATATCTAGACCAGATAAACATAAAATAAACGTAAAAACATTACCTTATAAGTTCGTATCCAATTTCATATCCCGATAACGTATATACCCCGTATTACCCTGATTAACGTATATACCGATAACAACAATGTATATTCTTGTATCCGACAAACGGAAGTTTGTAAATCAAAGAAAAAATATAGAATTGAATAATACATGTTTTTATGTGCTATCTTATGAAGTAGGTATACCTGTTCTTGCATTTTCCTTATTACTCACCGATCTTTCCATGTGAGTCAGGAAATTCACAGTAATTTTATCCCCTTTTCATCAATACAATGCCAGAGACGCTCTCTGGTTTCCCAACCTCTTAAACGAATTCCCCGAAGTATTCATTTCATACATATGAATATAGAGTTCATTAAAGTAAGAATATTGTTACTGTTACATGTAAATAATAATATATGGTATGTACGTGTGGATGGACGTACACAAGTTTAAGAACTTAGGATTCTACTGCTTCTGCCTAACATTGTTTTTTTATGTCTCGCATTAAGATTAGAGATCATATATTTTTTTTAATTATGCGCAAACTTAGTAGGTTTATTGCGTACCTCGCTAAGCACGCAATCTTACGATGTAGGCAGAGAATAAAGAGTACCATTCCACTCCATAGCAACAAACCTCTTTCGCTACATAGACTTTCGCCAGTTTTGAGTACTCTTAGCGTGACAAAAATCCCATTGAATATAATTTCAACAGTCTCATACATACATAAATCAAATGGCTACGTTGAAGCGTCCAACTCATTTGTATATTCAAGCGGCCCGTATGATTGTATGCCCGCATGTCAACGGGCAGACTCAATCGGAATTGAATAAGTGGACCCCGGCTTATGGGCCTTGTGATCTAAACCTGATACAATGAGCCACTCTGGCATTCCATTCATTGCCCGGAGGAGGAGGAATAATATTTTGCATAAGGCCGTGGTCAAGCAAATAACTTTGTGCAAAACGTATAAATTGAGATTTTTTTCGCACAAAATAGATATTGGTTTCTCAACACGATATATACGACAGGGACTCCCCGTGAGGACTCGGCGTGATGAAATGCGTGTGTTGTAAGGCAGATATTTATCAGCAATGTTTTTTAATGACAAATAGGCTGTCCTTAAACAAACTATCTTGTGTGTGTAACGTTCAGTGGCTAAGACGTGGAACTGGTCGGACAGACGGAAAAACTTAGTAATTCACGCACGTAGCATGTAATTATCGTGCCTTAGTGTATATATACATATATTGAGTCTGGACGATTTTCAGAGCTTTAACACTTCGCGCATAAAATAATCAAGTTTTTCTTAATTAGGACGAAATAGGTGAACAACAAACAGTTTGTGACTGTAGCTTTTACGGGTTTCCCTTGACATAACTTGGATGCAGATACATTACTGCACTTAGACCTGTTCTATTGCAATAAATATTTGCAGACACTGATGGACGGACAAGGATTTGTACTATTCAATGTTAATTTGTGAATGCTATTGGAAAATACTCTTAATATTATGCTGTTAAAGAGACAAATCCTTTGTTTGTTAAGATAGCGCAATGCGTTATGAGATTTTACAATCCATTTTATTGTAGAGCGTTATGATATCGCCGTCTACTAATTGGAATATTCCGAAACAATATAAAAACATAATACCATAATAATATTATAAACGATGTATGTTCATATTTCACGCAAAAGCCTTCAACCAGTACGGGGTGAAAATCTGCACAGAGATAGTTTTTTTTTCTCTTTATTTCAGGAGTTTTGTCTGAGATAGATTATGAGCTGGGTTAACACATAAGATATGAATTTCGTACCAATCAATTTCATTAGTAAAAATGTTCTATAGATTTATTTTCGGAACCAAACACATGATATGCTAGCGCATCCAGCTAATGATCTATCTTCGTGCCAAATTTCATCTAATTCCGTTCAGTCGTTCTGGCGTGATTGAGTAGCAATCATCCATACAGACGTACTCACCAACTTTCGCATTTATAATATT
>JACCPG010002563.1:0-12744 GCA_016069955.1 Drepana arcuata | reverse complement strand
TTCACTTTGAAGAAATAAGTACCATAAAAACATTTTAAAACGAATGGTGTATCCACAATAAACTAATGTAACCTTAAGCCGCAACACACGTTTCCTGTCAATCGCTATAATTTATTTATGTTGTTAAATGTCAATATGCTCTGTACGCGACGAGCTAGTGACAGCTGTGCTAATAATATTGAGTTCTCTCCTACAGTTAACGTCACAAGTAATAAACATGAAAAAAATAGATTTTAAAGCACATCTTACGTAGATTATAATAATATTGATTAATATTGATTATAATATAATATAGCGGAGTAACGATTATCGATCGAATCCACAATGAAGAGATTCGCAAATCAACTGGCGTGAATGAGGGCGTGATTGTAAAGATGAAGAAAGGCATGTTACGTTGGTTTGGACACATAGAAAGGATGAGTGAAAAAAGATTGACAAAACAGATAGGTATACAAAGCAAAAGTGTGTGCAAGAAGAGGCAGAGGAAGGCCACGTTCCAACTACCTGGATCAAATCGATCGGACGCTCAAGGACGGGAACGTTAAGAGTACTGGAAACCGACGAGCATGTATGAAGAGACTGATGAATGTGGACGAAGCGAGGTATGTAAGTCTAGAGAGAACTGGCGCTACCTACCCCGTTAGGGACTTGACGTGATGATATGTTAGTATGTATATAATATATGATTATAATAATATTATTAAAATCTATGTTAGATTACGTACATATTATGTATTTCTTTTTATCCTGTCACGTATCTGTCACGTTGGTACCTATTATACCTCTGGCGGAAAGTGGGTATTACTTATACCCTTCTGCCTACCCCTTCGGGGACCCTTGTGGGAAGGCGGGAGGATATATTATATCTTTTTATCCTTACGCCTTCCCACAGCTGTTCCCGAAGAGTTGGGCAGAGGTTTACTAAACTCACACTCACTTTTCGCCGAAGATATCTCTTAGGTATCTACGTGAAAGATGACGAGTCCATCACCGATTCTCAAGCATGAATATACACACGTCTTTAATTTTCTTCTCAAATATTCTCAATGTAGGTTTCCTTTCGATGTTTTCCTTCATAGTAAAGCTCGCAGTGGAACTAACCACTGTACTTAAATTCAGAAAACTCGTTGGTACAGATTCGAACTCACAATTGTGATTCGTTGCGTCCTTTGTTTTGGCAACAACACGGCCACCATAGCAAAATCAAAATCAAAATATTTTATTTCAAATAAGCACGACGAAAAAGGTGCAGCCCACTTTTGAATCTCGTTACAGTATGTATTTATCTGTTGCCTTCAAGACTCAAAACAAAACTGTGCATAATTAACCTTGTCCTTTAATTACCGGCAGCTGAGTCTCATTAGACAAGACCCCCGGCGTCATAGCAACGGTAATCTAGTTTCAGTAAGATCACTTGATAGCGGTGTGAAATTTCACGCCCCGTAGTTCAGATATTTTGTGCTGTGTGCAGGCTAGTTTGGGTACGTAGGGAAATTCATGACAATGGTATTTTAAGTTTTTGTACAAATTGCGAAGCTAGGCCATTAGAAAGTTTATGAGTTGCCTGATAGCCATGTAGATTAATAAGCTGTATATAACCTAAGTTTAAAATTATGAAAGTGGGTATTACCTACACACCTCTGCCTACCCCTTCGGGGACCCTTGTGGGAAGGCGTGAGGATATAAATTATCCAATTATAAAAGCAATTACAATTGTACGACTCGTACACTTACGCACATTCGCTTCAGCCCATATAGATCAGTACAAATCATATGCAGTATGAAAAATTATGCCATTGTAAGTTCTTGGGATCGGAGAGTAATAACCCACGTAATTAAACATCTTTGGACATAATTAGCACTTTTGGGTCTCAAACGGTAATGGTGTCTCAGAACAACCATGACATTTAGATCGCTCAAGTATGCGATTAAATAGTGTATTTTATAATTAATGGAGGTTATTCATACTCGGTCTCAATGATATCATGAAGGAACAGAAAATACACCGGACAAACCCAAATTTTCATAATACATAACACGAAGATCTTAACACATTTTTCCTTCCCGAACCACTTATTAACACATCAACCCTTCGTGGGGTGTCGGGAAGATCTCCGATAACAACCTCGTAAGATAAATTTACGACTTTGACCCATCTTTGGATGTGTAAGGGTAAGTCACACTAAAGTGCAAGCCGCTCATGTACGGCGGACATCGGACTGATATACTGGATGAGAAATTAATTAAACAAGAATGTGGCGAATACCTATGTGATAAAAAGAAGTGAACAGAGAAAATGAGGATCTTTATTAAAAAAAAAAAATAGTAGAAGAAATGTAATATACTAAAGTACACAAAAAGGATTTAAAACTTCATACTATCCACATATTGAACATAGTTATAATTATGCTTGTTTCTAAACGTCTACAACTTCTATTTATCATTATTTCCAACCTCAACGATCTCACCTCTAGCCTACAACATTTGCCAACGAATTTTATAGACATTACTAACACCATCCACCTCTAAGTGTCGAAAAAAAAGTTTTTACTTCTCCATTGGTATGAATGATTTTGGACATTCATTTAAAAGCACCCTGGTAACTGCGCAGTAGATAATATGTATCTTTTTGAAATGAAGAAGACGATAAAAATGTAAGGTAATAAAATTTCCGAGTAGTTTTTTGGCGTCAGCGTGATCTTAATGCGGTGCTTATTAAGAAAAACAGGTTTAATTTAGAAATATAAGGCATAATGACATTTTATGTTCCAACTTGAAGCTGTACGTAAGTGTCTCCTTATTGAAGGTAATTATATTTTTGTGGGAATTAAGCGGAGCGATATATTTTTCTGTTCATTTTAAATTGTGATCAAACTCTTGTGTATCGGTGTATTTTAGTGTCATTGTAGTTAACAAGATTCCACTCAGTGATTGGTTTATAATGACGTAGTGAAATGTATTCAAATTCAGAACAGTTATATCATTATGGCTCTGAGTAAATCATTCATCTAAAATCCCATCAATCTTCGAAGCTACACTTCGTACGAGTATAACGCCCGTATATACGTGTTAAAAGGTAATTAACCAGCGCCGACATGTAGAATGCACGATACTTCCTTCCTTTGCCCTTTGCCCTTTCGGCACATAAAATACTCCCTGAAGACGTATAGCTACGATTGTAATTGCCAAAAGGTTTTCCGCATACGGTACCGGGAAAAAAAGATTTAATAAAAAAAATTGCTAGTTCAATTATGCGCAATTTCATTACTTTCAAAACGTTTCCGTTGCGTAGCCTTAGTAATAACAAAACAACGATTATTCTGCATGTAGTTTGTGTTGAATTCAAGAAAAAAACAATATTTTACAGATAAGCTAATCTAACCTACTCTGCTATGACTAACGTATAGAAAAACTTTTTTATGTAATTGAGACGATTTATGAGATATTAATGTAATTTGTGATTCGCAAAAACATTTATTACACATACTTTAAGAAACGTACACAATTTGTTAAATCAACAGAAGGATTTCCTTTGACTAACTTTGGCATTATTATCTCACCAAACCATACTGGTATCCGAGTCAAGGGAAAATCTACTCTAATTCTCATAGGTTAAGGATTTTAAGATAGATTTTGTTAAACTGTACACTGTAATCTTCGTTATTGATTAAGATGTAATCAGAGAGCCGCCTACTCGAACGTTGTTGGGAAAGAAATTAACAGCTTCGAGGAATTTTAATGAAAGGCCAAAGAAAAACAGTAAAATTACAGCTCGTAAAAGAAATAGGATGAAAAACTTGAGGGGTCATCAAGTGTCATGTTGGATGATATTGTCATTTTATATTTGTGTGTGCCTACACACACATTAACTGCTTTAAAATAAGCAATTATCGTTTCATTACGTACTGCTCCAATAGATCAATTTTCAAAACGTACTTGATAGGGAAATTTCCTATAATACCGAAAACTTTAACGTAAATCCGATACAGATTGTATTCACGGCACAATTTGAACTAAATACGATCCCTTTCCAAGTTGTAACTCAATAAGATGATATCTTCAAATGTATTATCGCATCTGTTACCTACAGGTAAACATATAACTAAAACAGTTATAGCAGTTTCGTAAGTAAATTGACTTAAATAGTTGTTTACTAACAAGATTTGACATTTATACGGTGAATTGCGTGTTTAGTTTCAATTATTATTCGTGTCGTGTAAAGAGTGGGTATTATACATTTCTTGCTCATTGAATACTAACAGAATATTTAAATCCAATAACTTCATATATCACAAGATATGATGATGGGAAGGGTTATCATCAAATAAGAGTACAAACAAACTGTGCAACCAAATGCTCTTTTGAAATAGCACTACGGCGTTGCAGTAGGGCTGTGACAAATTACACGTTGCAAGTTATTAATGAACGTTCGTATAACACCCTGAATGGTCGCTCGTGTAGCGTAACTAGCAATTCACATAGTGTCCGACTATATTGATGAATTTGTTATAGGGTTAGACAACTTTATTTTAATTTACCATCCAAAGCTTGTTTGAATTTATTTTTATTATTATATTCACGCGTTTCACAAGAGTCCGTGAAAAGGTAGGCTGATGTGTGTAGGTAGTAGCGAAATGTGGGTATATACCCATGCCGTGTGGCGAAGGCTCGCCATGCGTCACGTTGGCACCTAATATATAGTACCAAAGCAGAGTGGGTGTGTCGGTACTACTTACTCTTTGAAGACATTTTATTTAATTACTTTCATTATAACTTACAGGTAGTTACGAAACCTTTTCATTTGTACGTACTGAAATCATAGCCCTTAACAAAGTTGTACGGCAATGTAAAATGTACATTTCCAACGTAAACTCGATGTGATTCTGTCGATAACACGAACCGTAACTTGAGGTGGGTTATTACGTGGTACCGAAGCCAAGTCACAACTGAGGCTAATAGCTACGTGCGGAATAATTTTACAAAAACAACAACTGTCATTACCTTTAAGAGAATTAAAGTATTTTGTCAACAAAACAGTTACTTTGAGATATTAGATTTAGCATTATGTACAATAATAATGGAATTAACGGTTCGTTCTCGGTAAGTTGTCAATCGCGAATTTTATGTTTTCCAGCAATTTCATCGAAGTTTTCATGATATTAACGAATCTTACAAGATTATCTTTTTATAAGCCGTGGTGGCCGAGTGGTTCGAGCAGTTGCCTGCGACACAAAGATCGCATGTTAGAATACCGATTGTACCAATGAGTTTTTCTGAACTTAAGTTTCTAACTTAAGTTAACTACAGTGATCAGTCGCACCAGGAGCTTTACGGCTTTACTTGAAGGAAAACATCGAGAGTAAATCTCAGACATACGTCTGAGAAGTAATTCAAAGGCGTATGTATAGTCGTGCTGGAGCAACGGCGATGTACACGAAGCAATCTGTCACGTTGGCGTCTAAAAATATATCTCTGCCAGAAAGTGGGTGTGTGGGTGCTAACCTATATAATACACCTCTGTCTACCGCTTCGCGGACCGTTGTGGAAAGTCGCGAGGATATATAAAAAATATTTTTTTTTCTTCACTGATTAATTATGTGCACGTCAGTTAACATAAGAGGTTAAGTCAAACTCCTAAAAATGTGTATAGCAATTCTACATAGTCCTTGCCTAGCTTCAAAAAGCACGATTATTCGCGATCTTTTAAGTATCTAGCAGGCATCTGACAGGAGATTTTGATAGATTTATGATAACTGATACCCTAGACTACTCCTTTTCTAATAGGTTGGGACGGTTATGTAGTAATATGATAGTTCACTAACCTCGTTAATTTATTTTATTTTAACAACATATGGCTTGTTTTCAGATTTAATCAAAGGATCACAGCGTTCAAATAACATACTTCGATGATATAGCTAGGAAACTTCGACCTCTGAGTCCGAATTCAAAGGTGAATTTGACTTGCCAAATATTCAATAGCGCCCCAGATTCCGAACTTCCGACGTGTGTGTATTGATCATTACTAGAGGATACCGTCGGTTAAGGCACAGTTAGCAAAATTGGTTTCGAGTTCGAAAGCCGATTCCATAATGGTGGATTACACTCCGATATGGCGGCAATTTGATTAGGTTCTATTGACTTTACTTTTCTCTTACTTGGGCTAATGAGATTACAAAGCTTTATTCCTCGCACAATTTATGACCAACAGCTTCAGTTCAATTTTTTTTTTTATTTATTATTTTTAAATAGCTTATTCATAAATCGTAATACGTGCACTTAATTATTTTCAAGATCAGAAATAATACAAGCTAAAAACTTACCGTTTTGCTTCACATTCGCCACAGTACAAGTTAAAATTGTGTTAAAAGAATATTCATATTCATGCCTGACTGAGAATTTACGAACTACATTTCCGCGAAAAGTGCTATGACACAATAACTAGACATTTGGAGGCATTCTTAACAGGCGTGAAGTAACTATAGACATTAATACTGGAATGAACGTGATATATCTTTGAATTGAAGGCAAATGATGAATCTCTGAATGTCTTTATTACCGCCTTCATAGATAACTAGATATGCTCCGCGATTCCACCCGCATTAAATACATATCTACATATATAAAAATGTTATGTTGGTTTGTGTACGCTTCAAAAACTCAAAAAGTTCGGCATCGATCGAGCTGAAGTTTTAGAGCATGATATATATAATCCGCATCAAGGATTGTTTTTATCTATTTTTGCATCAGTCACAATATCCACAGCGAAGCGTGGCATGGTACAGCTAGCATTACATATTATTAGTAATAGCATGCAAAAATATTTATTGATTTCAAGGGATTACTTCCTACAAAGAAATTAAATAACATGCAAGCTTTACCTCGTTATTGTAATTAGTATATATATTTCTATAAAACATTAAGGGCTTAGGTAACCATTCTGGTATTTCATTAAAAAACTCAGTTTAAAAAATGAATATCATGCATTCGTACTGGCAGGCTAGATAAATTTGTTTTAAAAATAAATTAAACATAGATTTTAATGAGAGACATGACATGACACAGTGAAGCAATTTGTTATGTACCAAGTAATCTTAGATGAGTATGGATGCCGCATCCATAATAAATTGTTGTTAAACGTAACTTGAGTGTAACACAATTTTGAACATGATTGTAACATATATTTTAACGCGAGTAATTTTCCCAACTCTCAGCATATTCGTCATGCATGAAAACCTCCCGTTGGTCTGTTACTAAAGCAATTTTACTGTCGTTTACTCGTACCCGAATGAGAAGCGCGTACAAAATTTGAATATCATATTTTAAGTTTATTTTTTATATTAAAGAACATAATATAGATATTTATTTATTTTTATATATTTATCCCAACGCCTTCCCACAAGGGTCCCCGAAGGGGTAGGCAGAGGTGGTATTTTAGAGTAAATATTAATCATTTCGTAATAGTAATTAAATACATTTCAGAAGGCTTAGAAAATTTTAATATCCAAGGAAAGTTATGCCAATCCCTTGGGTAGGCCTCCAGATCGCCGTCATATAGAAAGACAGATAAGAAGATTTATGTATGAAAAGATTCATGCAGGGTCGGCAACGCGCGAAAGATACCCCTGGTACTGAAAGCGTACATAGGCGGTGGTAACCGCTTACCAGCAGGCGCTGCTGGTTTGCCACCCCTGTGGCATGAAAAAAAGAGAACAGACACTCAACGGGGGCTTCTGTCATTACCATGGCAACTATTGTAATTACGAGTAATACTTGTAAATACTAATTTACTTGACCGCTCTGAACTAGACTACATGTCCCACTACGTGTAATATCACTATTTCTCGCAATTAGCACGACCTCCAGAGGGTTCGTAGTCTCACACACCGAAACCATTTTTAGAGGCACGTCTCCCGACAACTCACGAATGCACTCGAGCAAAATGTTTAAGCACTGAACTTGGTAAGAGCACCTTTTGCCTTCCAAAAACTCATTAGCACAGAATAAACAACAAATTTACTACCTTGCCTGTGTTGCACTATTAAGGTATCACGGCTTTATTTAGTGATAATACTGCCATTATATACAAAGTCTAACATTCAGTTAGTCTGTATATTTGGATTTAAGACTCGATATATCATTTAACTTGTGAATGATTAAGCCTACGGGATTAAGTTCTGGTAGCAGTAACTAATAATATCAAATTAGCGAACGAATACCAACAAAGCATTAGGTACATATTATAATTAGATACAATTATCAAAAATGTATTGAGGTCAGTGGTTTTAAGATTCGCAATAAATATCGTAAACAGGTTGGCAAACCAATAATAATTAAAATAAAATAATATGCTCACGCCTTCCCACAAGGCTCCCCGAAGGGGTAGGCAGAGGTGTATAGGTGCCAACGTGACAGATGGCGAGTCCATCGCTGTTACTCAAGCACGACTATACATACGCCTTTGAATTTCTTGTCAGACGTATGCAGGTTTCCTCTCGATGTTTTCCTTCACCGTAAAGTTCGTGGTGTGATTAATCACTGTACTTAAGTTCAGAAAAACTCATTGGTACAGTCGGGATTCGAACTTGCGATCTTCATGTCACAGACAACTACTCGAACCACCAGCAAACTAATTAGTAACGTATTAATCTTCTTACTTTAAGATGCTTGAAGATTGAATTTATATATCGTACACTACGTGTGCCCGCGACTTCGCGTGGAAGCAAAATATTTATGAGATACTACAATATAAGTAGCCTAAGTTACTCCTCTTGACAGTTAGACATCTGCCAGTAGAAGTTCCGTCAAAATCGGTCCAGTCGTTTCATATATTAGCCGGAGCAGACAGACAAAAAAGGTATCGAAATATATTTTGGTAAAGGTATTATGTACCATGTATACATTTTTGAAATTACAAACAGACACTCCAATTTTATTTATTTGAAGAGATTTAATTAGAATTAAAGTATCAGTATGTACTCAGTTAATCTAGGTGTTTTATTAACACAGAAATGATTCTGATCCCCATCCAGTTATTTCCGATTAGATTCACGAAGAAAAAATAATGTCAGTGTTCTAAAATGTCCTTATTCGACATACGGATGTCTGGTCTAGTGGTCAGAGCTCTTGACCACGAAACTTGAGGTCCCGGGTTCGAATCCCGCTTAGGGCAGAATGCTCTATGTATATATGTATATATCTAAGTAAGTAAATCGTTGTCTAGTTCCGATAGTACAAGCTTTGTTTGTAACTAGTAGTTTGGCACTAGTAATTTTTTATTGATTAAAGTGTGATTATTTATTGAACTTTCATAAAATTACGTTCTGGGTTTTGATAAACTTTTTTCTGTAAACTTTAATAAGGAAGTATGTTCCAGTGGCGAGTCCCCCCGGCGGCGCGGGCGCACCTCGCGAGGAACCGCCCCGCCCGCCGCCACCCACGCCCCGCAACGGCACCCCTCCCAGTAAGCACGGCTAGGATGTATGGCAGTTACTGCGATTGCACAACCCTGATTCTCTCCTATATCATACTAAAAATTCTAAACGGCCACAATCTTACAAGAACGGCTTCAAAACCGACTCTAATGTAAACATATCTTAGTAGTGATAATAGTTAAAAGCAATGACAATAATTTTTCTTATAAATAAAGTAATTTTATATTCCCACTTAGCATTATTAAATGAAAATAATAAAAACCGGAGCATTGTGCATACCACACATATGATAGTGTAACATCTGAAAAACAGTTCTATTATTCAGAATTTTGTAATGCATTTTACTATTCCATAAGTGCCAATTTTTACAGTTTAATTAGGTCAGCAGACACAAGCAATTATAACACTATCAAACTGGATCGCAGTAATTGCCATGTATGTTCGTGCACGTTCAGTATGTCTTTCTACTTCAGAGGCTTTGGGAAAAATGCGTTTCTGTTAGCGTTCACGATATCTGATATCCATAACATTTGTTATAGCTGTCATTGCCATATATCGGATGGCGTGAACGCTAGCAGAAAAGGATTTTGTTCGGATCCGCTGCGCATCTTGCATTGCATCCCTCACGCTTAGAAATCTGTCGAAATACGTCCCGTTGGTAATCTAAATGTTATCTTATTCCCTCATGTATGTAAGTAGTGTTTAATGAATACTTTTGCACTTTATTCTCTCCAACGCACTATGATTTATATTTACTGTATGTAATGCATCCAGATTACATCGCTTTTGTAACCAGATTTCGTAGCAAGCCGAAGACCGCCGGATAAGTACAAGTGGTATTCTATAACACCACAAGGTTCTTTCGTAAGGGCGTAGTTCGCCAAAAATAATGGTGAGTGGTAACCAGTGATAACCAGTGATAACCCCCCCCCCAAATATTTTTTCCTGATTGAATTGTTCAAGTAGTCTCCTGCAACGCAAAGACTCAGCGCAGCTGTGCTGAGTCAGCTCTTACCAGACATGCTGGGTAGGCTCGAGCTTAAGATGGCAAATTTCGGACCAAAATGTTATTAGCAAGTAAATATACCACTTGGTTGTAAACTAGTTAATTAATTAGTTAGGGGCGACCAAATTTCAATCGCCTCCCGGTGCATGTGTGAACACACAACTGCTCGAATTCACTAATGAGTTTTTTCTGAACTTAAGTATGGTAATACTATACTATAATACTTACCTATACACCTCTGCCTACCCCTTCGGGGACCCTTGTGGGAAGGCGTGAGGATATTATTATTATTATAAGTATGGTAATTAATCACACCAACTTTACAGTGCAAGAAAATATCGTGAGGACCTGCATAAGTTTTAGAAGAGATTCAAATACGTTTGTAAATGTAGTCGGTTGAGAAGCGGCGATGGACTTGCCACATGTCACGCTGGCACATGATTATTTTCGGCGAAAAGTGAGCGTTTTTACCTACGTGGACCCTTCTGGGAAGGCACATATATAAAAAAAGCTGTATTTCAAAAATAACCAACACTAACAAAAGGCTAAAACAAAAACCACCTTGAAAAATTATAAATAAAATGTGCATACAAAATTAATCAAAATAGAATACCTGTCCCTGCTCGCTATCCTGTAGGAGGGTGCCAAGAATGCTGGCAGCAGTCACGTAAAATATAATACAATTGATAAAATATGATATTTATCATTACAACCAACCTACTTTTACGTAAGTTATTCAGGTCAAAGAGCTTTACAGTTGAAAACTAAATCGGGCTTCTCACAGAGGTCTCAAAGGTAATTTACATGTTTCCGGGATCCCGTTTCTCGTTGATACTACTAACCGAACCCATTATCTATAATAATATGATTTGCATACTACATACCATCTAAGTTACCGACAACTTCCAATTGAGTTTAATACTACTTATTATATAAAGCTACATACGTTGTTTTTGAGGAAACACTACATAACGTAAAATATTACTTTTCAATTATAATAATTATAACATCAAGCCTTCCCACAAGGGTTCCTGAAGGTTTTGGCAGGGGCTTAGGTAGTACCCACACACCCACATTTCACCAAAGATATATTTTAGGTGCAAACGTAACAAATGGCGAGTTCAAAGGGAAGGCGTAGGGATTAATTATAAAACTATTATACATTCAAAGGCGTTTGTGAAAATGTGCTTGAATGACGGAAACTGTCACGCCATCTGTTGAATTAATATTCCACATTTTTTTTTTATTATGAAATAGTTATTATTACCCTACTTGAAAGGCGTGACGATATATAAAAGTGGATACAAATAAGTCCATCAAAAGGGATCGCCGATTGCGCACTCGTTCGAATCACAGTTGTAAACCCGTATTTTATACGAACGACATAAGCTTTTTTAGTCTCCATAAACAAACACGATAAAAAATATCCCATCAAAATTTTGTTCGTTTTGTTGAGCGCTAAAAGTCCTATAATGTACGTTCAAATAGTAATATTATTTCTACCACTATCTACAATAGGCAAATAAAGCCATTTTAACATTCCGTGATGAGTCACATGGCCGAGGAGGCTATAGCATTAAGAGGATAGAACTGTTTTACAAAATATATTATATCCTCACGCCTTCCCACAAGGGTCCCCGAAGGGGTAGGCAGACGTGTATAGGTAATACCCACACACCCAATTTCCGCCAGAGGTATATTAGGTGCCAACGTGACAGATGGCGAGTCCATCGCCGTTACTCAAGCACGACTATACATACGCCTTTTGAATTTCTTCTCAGACGTATGCAGGTTTCCTCTCGATGTTTTCCTTCACCGTAAAGCTCGTGGTGTGACTAATCACTGTACTTAAGTTCAGAAAAACTCATTGGTACAGTCGTGATTCGAACTTGCGACCTTTGCGTCGCAGGCAACTGCTCGAACCACTCGGCCACCACGGCACTTTTACAAAATGGTTTTACAAAATGGTAGAAATAAAATATAATAAATTGGAAGCTTGTGTGGTACTTACATTTGTTATTACGATTTGGCAAGGCAAAAGCATATCTCGTTTGTTTTTGAGATTGCCTATTCGCTCCGCACCTTTGAGACCGAATGACCGGGAGAAAAAAAGGTACCTATTCGAAAGAATTTAAGGCGACAAACGAACGATTGTTCGCCCTTTGTGTTGTTTGAAGACTAATAATATTGCGAGATGTGCATTTGGTGTGAATCGTTAAGCCGCGCGTTGAGTTAAAGGGTTAAGTACTTAGGTATATTCCGCTTCAATATATATACGTTAGGGACTCATCGACTCGATGATGTTGT
>JACCPG010002562.1:0-29772 GCA_016069955.1 Drepana arcuata | reverse complement strand
AGGCGTGAGGATATATTATTATAGTATTTTATATATAATTTTTTTGAATTAATATTAATACATACCTATTGTAATGTATGAGCCGTGGTGGCCGAGTGGTTCGAGTAGTTGCCTGCAACACAAAGATTGCAAGTTCGAATCGTGACTGTACCAATGCGTTTTCTAAACTTTAGTACAGTGAAAGTGGCTGTGTGGGTACCACCTACACACTTCTACAGACTTCTGCATACCCCTTTGGGGCCCCTGGGTGAATGTATAAGTTATCTCTTTCAAACTGTTATCCAACTCAGTCTATTTGTCTCAACATAATAATACATAATTTATCCACACTCACACTTCAATTAAATTCAGATATACACACACACACACACACACACTTATGTTTATAATAAATTTGTGTGATTACTATTGTAAGTTACAAGCTAAATGACGCCTGCAGCATTATCTTGATTGAATGGATCTACGAGCACACCATTTCTACTCAAGCTCTTGGGCTTGCATGACTAACTGCAATAAGCCCAGTAATGCACGTGAAAACGTTCCGATAATGTGAAAATTTGTGGTGTGACATTATTACCATAACAGCACTCAAGGCGCTGCGGCGGTGTACTTGGAAGCTTTAATTATATGCAGTAACATTCCTTGTAGAATGTCTCGTAGTCGGATATGCACCGCTTATAATCTATGTTTACTAATACAGAGTGTGTATGTCTAAGTGTCTGTTCCTAAGAAGAAATAACTAAATAATATGGAGATTATATATAATATAATATAATATAAATAATTTATATTTTGTCAGCTTGACAGTCTATTTTTTCTGATTAATCTCCAAATCGTCTGGACAGCAAATATCAAATGGGGTAATATGGGTTATTTTTCTTTAATGTATGTATATATATATATATATTGTTTTATATATATAATGTGAGGATATGTATATATATATATATATATATATATCCTCACGCCTTCCCACAAGGGTCCCCAAAGGGGTAGGCAGAGGTGTATAGGTAATACCCCCACACCCACTTTCCGCCAGAGGTATATTAGGTGCCTTTAATGTATATATTTCGGGAAATGTATATACAACGGGATTTGAGGTTGTAATCTGTAAATCACTCGGCCACCATGGCTCTTAAATATGAATTTAACACAGGTGAAGCCACAGGCTATAAGGTTAAGCAAAGTGATATTACATTGACATTGTTGCTTATATTATATACTTACGTATCATCACGCCGAATACTTTACGAATAGGTTTCATTATTAATACGCTTTTATTAGCTTGAGACGTTTGTATGTTTGTATGTTAGTATGTTTGTATGTAACGGAATCTTTGAACATGATTTTAACCCCCTTCAAAACGTCGTTTTAGCTCGAAATTTGGCATACTTATTAAGGACCGATGACAATTCAATATTTTAAACATTTTGACCCGTTATCTTTACTAGGATAATCGGGATCAGCGATTTTTTATATTCATTTTTGCACTGCTAAGCAAAGGTGCTGATTTTCTATAAAAAGTGTATTTTTTTATTTTTTTAAACTATTATTTATTTTCGAATCTATTTCGAATACCCTTGACGTTGAGTGTTCGATCGATATGATCTAGGATCGCTGCTGTATAATAAGGAAGGCACCAATATCGCGTTGTGCACAACTACTCTAGCTTACTTGCTTAGGTTTTACTGCCCATTAATGTCGATATGGCCACTTTATTACAAGCAGTTATCGTCTTTTAATTTATTATAATTAATAAATTAATTATATATTCATGCATTCGCATGCATTTCGTGTGAATATGCTTCCAAGATATACAAATTCATTTACTTGTTCTTTTGATGAATTGACATCGTAAGTAAAGAGCCATCGTGGCCTAGTGGTTTGAGAAGTTGGTACCTAAAATATATCTCTGGCATAAAGTGAGTGTGTAGGATATAAAAAGTAAAGGGAAATTACATTGGGAAAAGTGTATTCTTTATATTTTACCCTGACACATTTGATTTTCAAGACCTGGTAGCTATGAATAGTCGGTACAGAACATACGCAGACTCCTCAAACAGAAACTCTACAATTAAAAGTTCAACTCGACATTTCAATGGACCGTAACTTTTTTGTTGGACTATTTATAACACGAAGTCGTCCTTTGATTGCATACAACGAATTCAAAAAACAAAATGTTGTATCATTATAAATATGTTGATGAAATAATAATTTAATTTATCAGCTTATGAAAGTACAGTGCATCTGGTGCCGAGGTAAGTGTTTTCTGTGCTAAGCGTAAGTGCGGTCCGACGTCTGTGAAATACGGCGCGGGCAATACCGGGCCATTTATTATTTCCAGCTTTCTTTTAGGTGCAACTTATCCGTTTAAACATTAACTAGTTTTATCTGCGTTAAGAACCCTCTCGCCTCAACTTCCTTGCGTTAATATTTCAATACAACCTACTCCGTAAAGTTTTATTAAAAGCGTATATTGAGAGAGAATATTTTCAAAATATTACGGCATATTTACAGTGCGCTGGCTCGGTGGGAAGTATGTGTGTATTTATTAACTACCTTCTACCTTCTACCTTCTACCTTCTATCTTACTTATATCTATCTTCTATTATAAAAGTGAAAGTTTGTAAGTTTGGATGTTTGCGGTTCTTTCACGGCCAAACGGCTGAACCGATTTGGCTGAAAGTTGAAATGGTGATAGCTTTTACCCAGGAATAGGACATAGGCTACTTTCTTCTATTTTTTTTATCCTGAAAAATCAAAGTTCTTATATTATAAAGTATGATGCTCTTTCTCGGCATTGCGACTGATACGATTCTAGCAGGAAAATTTCCAAAGCTACTTTTTGGGCGAAGCCGCGGGAATAAGCAAGTACCGTATAACCGAATGATTGCACGTGCACGGTACTTGTAGTCATCTCACAAGTTTTTACGCGCTATGGAGAGTATTTTAATCTACGAGAGACTATAGAATAGAAGCAGCAAGTCAAGTAAACTGTAGCACTGTCAAATAGGCTGAGTTTCAATCGGCAGGTTGGTACGTCCTTTTCGAAGAACAGTTCAGATGTATTATTGGTATGTATTTGTGTTAATGACACAAAGTTATCTAGATTATGACACATTCAATACACACAAAATTATTTTTTATTTTCCCACTACGGTGGCAAACAAGAATACGCTGCAGTTGATGGTAAGTGGTTAACAGTGGTAACTGATGGACCTATAAAAGCTTCCTATACCATTTGTTTGGGTATTGCCAGCTTTTTACGCGCTGCCAACCCTGCAGGAATCTCTTCACGCCCTTTTTAAAGAAGTCAGTGCTTAAATCTCATACGAACAAGTCACAATAAGCTGGTTAACTAATTAACGTAGCACGCGGCGTTTACATTATACAGAAATAAAAGTTTTTTGTGACAAAACACTTCTCGTACATATTTTATAAACTTCATAAATTGTTTAACGGGCTCCATTTTCCAACTAACCTTCTCCCCTTGACAATTGCAAATTCACTCAAGATAAGTATTTCATCTTTTACAATTGTCCTTAAGTAGTGCCTTTTTATTCATCTCGTTGCTTTAATGTGACATAAGACATTGTAAGTGAACATGCGAATAGCCTTTCTACTTTGGTATATTCTAATTGTTATTACATTGTATTGCTTTATTATTAATTAATTATTATAGCTTGAATGCAGTTGAGATGCGATCTCTTCGAAAAATGTGCGGAGTAACGATTTTAGATCGAAGCCGCAATGAAGAGATTCGCAAATCAAATGGCGTGAATGAGGGTGTGATTGTAAAGATGAAGAAAGGCATGTTACGTTGGTTTGGACACATAGAAAGGATGAGTGAAGAAAGATTGACGAAACAGATACAAAGCAAAAGTGTGTGCAAGAAGAGGCAGAGGAAGGCCACGTTCCAACTACCTGGATCAAATAGATCGGACTCTGAAGGACGGGAACGTTAAGAGTACTCGAAACCGACGAGCATGTATGAAGAGACTGATGAATATGGACAAAGCGAAAGAAGTATGTAAGTCTAGAGAGAACTGGCGCTCTATACTCTCTGCCTACCCGCTAGGGACTTGGCGTGATGATGTGTATGTATGTTTGTATGTAATTATTATAATTACAACTATCCTTACAAGTTAGCCTAGTCCTAATACTATACCTAGTGTAGAAAAAAGTAATTCTAAAATTATGTATGTGTATATGTAATCCTAAAACTTAAGCTTCTTCCTTCACACATAATATGCTATAAGTAGCCTTCGTGAATTCGTTGTGAAGTGAAGTGTTCGTTTTCGTTCAGTGAGCACGAGAAAACATCAATTTGAGCCGCAGCAGTGTTGAGCGCCCTCGTCATATGCGCTGGCGATGCCGATGCGATCGCCGTTCCTCAAGTAGACGTACGAGTACGAGTTTATTTTCAGATTTATGCAAGTTTTCTCGATCACTGTAACTATTACGGGTAATGAACTTCCAATCTTTGCATTGCAGGCAACTTCTCGCACCGCCTCGGCTCTTTTGTTTAATATACGAAAGAAATCGGTTATAAGATATTAATTCATATAATTTCTGATCTTTACTTTACTCTTGAGTAATGCCTTAACATTTCTGCTAAAAACAAATAACATCGACTTAGTACTTGTTAGAGACAAAAGAATGATAGTCTATTTGCCTAAAAGACATACAAAAATAAACAATATCTATTGCTCCTTCGATCCTGATTTCGATGTCACTTACGTACTGGAAAATTCAAATGAAAGCCATCAGAAAAGACTTGGACGCCATTTAGAATTTTATACGATCGAGGTTCAGAATACGTTTAAAGAAGAACAAGATGCCATCGTATTCGGTGCACGTACAGGCATCTTGTGGAGAACACGCGCGTCCGTTGAGGTAAGGCCCTTTTGGGCCACACAAACTGATGGCTCCACAACATGGCATACTACGGCTTAATGATGTCATGAGTCAGACAAAGCCATTTATATTATCAACCAGGATAAAAAGAGAGCCGTGGTGGCTGAGTGGTTTTAAGTAGTCAACGCAAATCCTGCATGTTTGATTCCTAACTGTACCAATGAGTTTTTCTGAACTAAGTACAGCGATTAGCCACACCGAGATCTTTAAGGTGAAGGGAAACATCAAGAGGAAGCCTGCATACGCTTGAGAAGAAATTAAAATGCGTCAAGCAGTTATGCTGGAGCATCAGCGACTAAGTCGCTATGTGTTACGTTGGCACCTCAGTTATATCTCAGGCGAAAGGAGTGTTATGCTACACCTCTCAGGAAACCTGGAATGCGTGAAGGTAAAAGTAGGTAGTAAAGTAAAACACAAATAAAGTATACGCTGCTTAAGGCTGTTAGAAGGCTTACTAAACTGGTTTGTGGAATTTACTTCGTAGCTTATATAAGCTACGAAGTAAATTCCACAAACCAGTATATATACATAGCATATGCTAAACGTAATGTTTTCCGTTACTGGCTCGGTAGCTACCCTCAACAATATTTTGGATTCTGAAGCACCGTGTAGATGTGTTTATATGGTTGGGAAATAATTACGTCTGATTTCTTAGTTAACAGTTTGTTATTGTACCGTAATTCTATATATCACAATATAAATAAGGTTATTTTCATTAAGAACTACAATAGAAGCGTGTTTTCGATACACAATAAATTGATATTTATACACATATTAGGACTTTATTTTTATGATTTAAGTGTACTTGAATGTTTAATATGTGTATTGTTGGTGTACCTAATAAATAAATATATTTCGATGATTTACTTGCTTTTATATTTATTTACAATTAATATACAATTGTCTTTCCAAGGGCAGATGTTTTGCCCTTCAACATAACAGGGTTAAAATTCGCGTGTTAAAATTAATAAGTGCTAATGTAAATTGAGTGAAACGAAGGTAAAACAAGTCGAATAAATCTGCCAGCGCGGTGGAACGTGCCCGATTGCAGCAGTTCCATGCATTTCCGACGGTTGAGATGGCGATACACCGAGTTATAGCTGCAAAGACCAGTTAATTGCCATTTTAATCGCTCCAATACTCGTAAATAACATCGATTTAATTCAACTACTTGCCGCAATAAGATAACCTTAATAATTTTTATATTTACTAATGAATTTGACGCAAAACCTATAGCTTTATCTATTGTCCACAAAAGACAGACAATTTAAATCAGGATTTTATTTCTTCAATTTATCCAAATATACTAAAAACAATATGTGCTTTCATCAAATGTTCCAGCAATGCCATTAAATCAAATATTTTTAATGTTAATCATGAAACCAATTATAGACTACAACGCAGTATACCATAATTGCAATACGTTGAGTCCACAGGGCAGAGAGAGAGAAGAGCTTAAGGTTTCTCTAGAGCTACAGACCTTATTAAGTTAACAAAATGCATTCTACCCAGATTGAACTACTAAATTGACCAGCAGCAGTGCCTGATAATATGTATGATACATATTCCAGCCAGCACTCTTCTTAATGTTGGGAGAAGTGAAAGGGCCGTCACCCAAACGCAAGTGAAGGTATAAATGCCTTCTATGATAACGAATGACATACGAACAAACAAGAGGCAGATACAAAGTTTATGCAGCACTGTATGTCCAGAGTCGAATTCAGGCATAATTACATTTACGAAAATGCTTCTACTGCCTCTGAAGGTACTTAAACCTCATGCAATTGTCACTTGAGATAACCACACCGGAGAGTACATTTCACAATTTCAGTATAATTGAAATTAAATTCCTTTGAAATCGTGCGATATAAAAACAATATACAGTGCTCCCTAGTTTGGTTAGAACGTATGAAGGAATTCTAGGCAATGGTGAGAGAGTCACCGCTTTGATGGAAAACATTGTCATTCTTTAGGTATATTGTCACACATACATATCATCACGAATATGTCTCGGGGTAAGCAGTGAGTGGTGAGTAGAACACCAGTTCTTTTTAGACTTCCTTTCCTTCTTCCGAATTTATTAGTCTCTTTATAGACAGTATACTCATGTCTTACTCAATAAGGTATTAAAAAAGTTCAGCACAGTCGTATTTCGCAAAGGGAAACATCTGTAGCTTCACATGAAGATAACGATGTACCAGTATAATAATATAATCTGAATGATATTTAGGAACCAATAGAGGGTAATAACTTAATGGTAAACTCTTATTCCCGATCATAATATCGTATTTCGTGATCTTAATATTCAATAAGTGGCGCACCACTATGGCGGAGTTAGGTATTCAGCTCACGCGGCGAAGTCTTAGCATCTGGATTGTTTTGTAACATGCCAGAGTATACAGCGGGTTTGTTTAAAACTAGCATCCATCTTGCAGGTTCGAGACTTATTCAGCGGTATTATTCTTTCGTTTTAGAGCTATTGTGGCCAAGTGGGTTGAGTGTAAGTTTGCAACGCAGATTGCTAGTCCCAATAGAGGCTATCCACAGTCTTGACGTTTCCTATCAAGATAATGATTTATCAATTATTATATATCTTATATCGTTATCGCAGCACATTTTTCGAAGGAACGCATCTCAACTAGATTTATGCAATTTTCATGCTTCCTCTGACATACCCATTAGTCGATGCCGTAAAAAAGGGGGCAAAAATTTTATTATTTGTTGTCTTTATAAGTAAGTATAATAGAAATAAACAAATAGGACATTCGAAAAATATGTCAATACTTTCAATCAAAACCAAGAGAACAGTTTGGTGGTTTGGATCAACCAACTTCGGTTGAGCAAATCGAATGATGGACCGTTACCGTGGGCTGGTATAAGCTAGTTGGCACGGTTTTTGCATCCTGATCTCCTGTTGAAAAGGCTGCAAATTGCCGTGAGGGAAGTACGTAACAAAGTGAGGACGAAAGTTAGGCCTGTTACAGGCGCCCATCCAGACACCGAAGCCATTCGAGCGCCAGCCTCTGTGGAGTTTTTAATTTCGTTTCGCAACCACTCGCGGCAAACCTCGTTACAAGTTTAAATTGGCATTTCTCGGAGTAATGGTTAGACGCCAGTGGATAACTTCCTCTCAGTGTCTCCTTCTCTTCGAGTAATTCTTATTTAAAATGTATGAGCGGTGGGTTACGGCATTTGAGGGGGGAAATCGAGTGTGTTTAGTGCAATCGGCGAGTCTGCGCTCGCGAACTACGGCACGCGGCAGGGAGTTAAGTGAATGTTTTATACGCTCGCTACGGCCTCGCCTTTATTCCTCTGCCGGCTTCCTTAGCGAGGCAGCCTCCATTCGAAAGCTCGGTACGCACGCGCTTCAACGCGCGAATGACTAATAAAGTCTTTAGTTTATTCCATAAGTTTCGCTTCTACAACAGGTACAAAACGAAACGGTAACTGCTTCTAAAGCTTTAAGCTTATTGTTTTATGCTGGAATATTTATAATTTATTCGAAAAGTATATGAGACTTTTATTACTTTTTCTTTGGACCATTATAGCTGGCTGCATTCAATTAGATATTAATGAAGCTTTCGCTTTAAGATGGTGAAGACGTACCTTCTACGGACAAGAAATCTTTCTTATGTTAATTAGTTTATGCAAGAAATATAGCTAACGAGGTCAGGGCCATTTAAAGTTAATTTAGATTGTATACCACTCGACATATTTGTATATTTAATGTTGGGTTTTATACTATCTTTAGGGACTCATATTTGACTGTACGTTAGTATGGGTACGTTGGTATGTATGCATATACAGAAAGAATGGGAGGTGAGAGGTTGACAAATATACATAAAGTGACTGTAAGTGATTGTATGAAAAGGTAGGGGAAGACTCAGTACCTACTGTCTATATAAAAATGATAAAGCTCAAGAAATCGGCGAGCATGTTCCCAAAGAGAGTTGACTGTGGATGAAGCGATAAAGGTCCTGAAAACCTGAAAGAGTGAACTTGCCCTCTACTCTTTTTGTCGAGTCCTTTCTATAAAGGATATCGCACCTTATGATGATACTGCTTAAAGTATATTTTAAAGCAGTTCTTGACATCATCCAAACTTCAACTTGAACTCTCATTTAAGTGCTTGAAATCTTCAAAACTTTCGACGATACGACGAAACAACGAACGATATTGCGTAATAGTAATGGCAAATAGGTTTATTGACAAGCGTCTCCTAGCTACTTCCTCCGTAAGTAACTTAGTAAACAGCACTAACACCGCCATTAACTAATACAAATGCGCCTGCGGCAAGCTTCACGTGGATAGGGATTACGGAATAGAAACAGTATATTATTGGTAGGCACACTAAACGCAATTTAGTGTGCCCACAGCACCTTGTGCTACAGCACCCGATTTTTGGCGAATACTTGCATATTAAGGTGCCAACGAGACAAATGGCGAGTCCATAGCAGTTTCTTAAGCACGAATACACAAAGGTCTGTGAATTTTCTTCTTCTATGTATGCAGGATTGCTCTCGAAGTTTTCCTTCACCGAAAATCATGTAGTATCACTGAACATGTACAGCCTTTATTACAACCTTTACATGCAGGTGAACTGGAACCACTGGCCACCACGGCAAGTTTTGTATGACTCTAGTAGTTTGGTTTTAAGCATTTATGTTGTTTTAGGTTGTAGCATAATTTAGTTTACTATGAACGTTGAAATGTGTAAGTATACCTACCTTATTGATCTGTGCTTAGGGCGTATACACTACAAATCATACATAATTTATAATGAATACTCTCTGTTATTGTTATACCTCTGGTGTGAAGTTTGAGCAGGAAATAGTTGCGATGCGCCATAGACATTAACGTTCGGCAAATATCTCCGGAATTCAGTTAATATCGCAACTTCGCTTATTTCGTGTTTACCCATGATGCTTCGCTGTACCTGAAAGATGTTTGGATTCGTATTGTGATGTATATACCAATTACTTCGTTCAAACAATTAGGTGAGGTGGTATTTTTATTGGGTTTATTTGTGGACACAAAACATCCGACATAAAAACAGTATAGCGAGTTCAATAGTTTTTTCCCATATCAAAAATTCCAACATCCATGTGTTTTATGTACGTACATACACAATATATGTACACTTATAAAGAGAGGTGTCGGTACATAGACAAACAGTGTCCGCAGATAACATAATTCTTGTGGAAATTCCTGTATTAATAGTCGGTAAATAATAGATTTGCAGCTAACTGATGTTGTCCCTAGAAAGTACTTTCAGCAGATTGTCAAAAGATTCCTGCAGGGTCGGTAGCACGCGAGCGATACCTTTGGTGTTGTAAGCGTCCATAGGCGGTGGTTATCGCTTACCATCAGATGAACCGCATACTTACTTAGTGTTATATGAAAAATTACCTTAACACATGACAGTTTATTACCCGATTGGAGATACAATAATACTTTTTATTTCTTTTTTTGTTCAAAGCCTGAGCATTATGGCAATACAATGGTAGAAAAAAAACATGTGTGTAGACATTCTGTCCCCTTTTTTTGACATCGCGTCGCGGCGCGTATATACGTGACACTTTATTAGAGACATGCTCTACTGAATATTATTTTGGTATATGTAATAATGTATTGTGAGTCCCCTACTATTGTTTCCTTAACGAAATTGGTCTAAATATTATATATAAGAAGATACGTGAAGATGTATCATAATTTTTCATTCCCACAAGGGTCCCCGAAGGAGTAAGCATAGGTGTGTAGTTAGTAACCACACACTCACTTTCCGCTGGACATATATTTTAGGTCCATAAATCCATCCTCCATGCCGGGTTCATCGCAGTTACTCAACAAGCACTCATATCTTCTCGAACGAATTCTCTCGAATTTTCGTTTCCTTTTGATGTCTTCCTTCACCGTAAAGCTCGTAATGTAACTAAACATTGTACATAAGTTCAGAAAATCTCATTGGTACAGTCATTGATGTAAAAAAGAAAACCTCTTTGGGTATAGCATAAAATTTTCCATGTTTATACTTCATATTCAAGGAGTAAAACGTCTCTATAGATAAAACCTCATTGGGTACACTAGCAATCTTAATGTTGGCTACTACTATTCGAACCACTCAGCCAGCACGACTGTAAACATATAGACTATTATTAATTCCAGAAAACAAATACCTATAAATACAATTTAACGTGCGTGAAACCGCTAGTAACGGACATAAAGTTGTGAAGGGATCATTTATCTAGTGTGTGTGTGTTTTAAACAGGTTTGTATTATCCAAGTCCGGCAATCGATTTGGAATGGGAGATCCGAACGCCCCTGCCTCCCAAATAATTAAAATTTTACCTCCAATAAGCTATTCCCCGAATTCACCAAATATCGTTTAATACAGGTATTTTATAATTAAGCACAAGCGGTGCAATTTAAGAACGTATCGAGGCGTAAGGTAATCGCGCATAATTGGTTCAGGTGCTAATGACTGCTGGAATTTGCTCACTGAAAGGATTTATTTATTTTATTAGTATGGATTGTTTATTATCGCTTTACTATAAATAGACAATGAATTACGTTGTGTCTAATTGGTATTTGATATCAAATAAGCTTCTAATTACAACAAGCAAGTTGTACATACATTAAAGTGAACGAATATAACGGGTCCCCAACGGAGCTTGTAATATGAAATTGGGTTAGCGATATTAATACTTCTACGAGTACATATGTGTATATATACTCGGATAGATGATGACTTCTTTCCTTAGACACAACTTCTACCTACATTGATAATTCAATAGACACTCAAGTTCAGAATATCTTATTGATACAAAGGTCTTGAGCATCTTGTCTTTGCAGAAGTCATGCCAAAGCTTTAAAATTCTTGAATGGAATAAATGTTGCCGACTTTCGCGTTACAAATTGACGTGGACGTCGCAAGTACAAGAAAGCTAGTAATAAATATCATGTCTTGCCTTCAAAGGCGTTAAGTTCTTTTCAAAGTAAAAGCTGCTATATTAAGTTCAGCAGACTATATTTTAACAAAGGACATACCAAGGACTTTATGAAAGTTAAAAGATTCTCTTATAAAAAAAGTTAAAAGTAAAAGCCGTGGTGGTGGCCGTGTGGTTCGAGTAGTTGCCTGCGACGTATATTAAGATGCTGTTCTTTATTTTTCCAATCACATCTGTTAAGGGAATCTCGTCACTGTCTAATCAAATTTCTACGACGCACGTTTCGAAGGGAAATAAATCACGGTTTGAATCTTCATGCCTTAATAACTATATATGGACGCAACAAAGCGTCCCTTAAGTATTGTGACGGGTGTACTGAGTTTATTCATACACTGGTTACCCGACTATGTTAAAATTTAACTTCCTTCCGGCGAACCTTTGAAAACGCCCTCCTCTATTCAGGAGTGTTTTTTACGATGTGAGACTGAAATAATGTGTCTTTACAGTGCTCGTTTCAACTCAGAGCAAAAAAAAGGTTACGAAGTGCTTTGTTATACCTAAATAATGATTGTTTATTGCGTGGTATGAATATCGATTTATGTTTTGGGTTGTAAGAGGTGAAGGATCTTGATGTAGACACATTGTATAAGCATTTTTGGCCTGGCTCGAAATTTAACCACAAAATATTCATCGTTTCTTCAAATACCAAGTACCATAGGTAGAAAGGACATTAACCTGACGCGAACATTTCAATTTCTATTTTCTTACGCCTTCCAAGGGTTGGGGAGAGGTCTCTCTCTCCACTCTTTTCAACGAAGATATTTTTTGCTAATTATGTGTTTTCGAGTCTATCGACGTTTGTACCGGCAATTGTACTCTGAATCGGCATTAGGATAATATAAATAATAAATTGAGCCGTGGTGGCCGAGTGGTTCGAGCAGTTGCCTGCGACGCAAAGGTCGCAAGTTCGAATCCCGACTGTACCAATGAGTTTTTCTAAACTTAAGTACAGTGATTAGTCACACCACGAGCTTTACGGTGAAGGAAAACATCGAGAGGAAACCTGCATACGTCTGAGAAGAAATTCAAAGGCGTATGTATAGTCGTGCTTGAGTAACGGCGATGGACTCGCCATCTGTCACGTTGGCACCTAATATACCTCTGGCAGAAAGTGGGTGTGTGGGTATTACCTATACACCTCTGCCTACCCCTTCGGCATTAGGATAGGTATTTATATAAGTACAGAAATCGATTTCGAACAACTACACAGTTAAACTGTTTACATAGCCTTTCAAAGCACGCCCTTAAAATCCGCAGCCACTAATACATGTTCTTAAATATGTATTAATATCCTCAGTGGCCATAAAAAGGGTTGAGTATTAACGAGTTTTGTCCTGTGGCCGTTGTACTGTGTGCTGCCCTGGGGAGGTCATTAAAAACTTCGCTTAGGTCAGGTTTCGCCACCCGTTTTTATGTTTAGTGATATTGTCTGAGTATGAAAGATTTGAAAATGGAATATGTATTTCTTTTTATTTTGAATTTTCTAATAGTTGTATCCCACTGTTCACGCGCGTAGAGTCTACTTAATGGATTTTTTTAAAGTGTTTTAGATACTTTTCTAAATTAATCAATTAATGTTGCTACCGATGTGATCATCTATGTACTTACCAGCCGTTTACTAGGTAAGCCGAAACAAATGGAGGGTCAACAAGTGGTATACTCTCGTACCCTCTGCGCTTGCTCGCACCCTCTGCGCTCATAAAGCACTTCTGGACGAATATCCTCAATGTGATCTATAGGCACAACATCTGGAGGACTGTGAGAAGACAGTATGAAAGTAAGTAGCTAGTGGTATATTAGTGTTCTAGGATGGAAATAATAAATAAATTATACAAACGTTTGCTTAAGAATATCCTTGAAATTTTTGTCTACAGTTTGCCATGCTACTGAAATTATAGCGCAGCCATTTCGAAATCTCAGTTTAATCATGACAGTTAGCTTTAAAAAAGAATACGTATTTTTTAATTAAACAGCATCAAAAGGGTTGACAAATAGATGTGTTTAAATATAGAACATTAAATGTCACTCTGAAAATTATGATGCCAGATAACGACTAAACTAAGCTTTATAGACACATGAAAAACTTTTTAATCAAAACTGGTCCGGGATATTTGGGGCTCAGACAAAGAGCACTTCAGCTGTGATGTGTGGTGATTAGTTACTGGAGTTGGAGGACTGTTCAAATATATATTGTGCACGTTGTCGAATGCACCGAATCAAAAATAAACTTGCCGTGATTATATATATATATCCGACTGTTGTGTACTGTAATGTTGTGTAATGTACTTAAGTTTAGAAAAACTCAATGGTACAGTCGTGATGCGAACTTGCGATCTTTGAGTCGCAGGCAGCTACTAGGCCACTACGGCTATATATTTTATTTGCTTATTTTCATTGTGTCTTATATATTTTGGCAACTGTGCCATTTTCTGAGGCACCTTGTATAAGGAACAACCCAACGTAAAGAACACAACGTTAGCGAAGAGAGTACAATTAAGGGGTATTATAAACGAGTACCAAGCATCCCATGTATACGTAATAACGAGATCGTTCGAATTCCAAAAATAAAATGAGACGTACTCATTAAATCAAAATTGCCTCACTCTTCGATCGGCACAATCCATCTCTGTCGTATTGTAATTGAGGAAAAATCTAAGAAATTTAAGAGAAAAATATATGGAGATAATAAAAAACGAGAAATATTGTAGAAAATGTGATACTACAAAAGTTATTGAACTCGTCACTAAGAATTCTGATGACAGTACCATGTTTCTGATTTTTCATGTATATTCATAAATTTTTCTGCTCTTCTGATGGAACAGGGGAAAGAGTTGCAAGTCTTTCGTCTCTCAGGCCCAGCTGATGATGATCATGATGAAATATAAATATGCATTTATTCAGTATCCAAAATTTAACTAATCATGCTAATTTCCAAACGTATGCATATTTTCTCACGCTGTTTATAATATTTGACCTTTATGTTTTAATTAGAGTGGTAAATCACTGTACTTAAGATGAGAAAAACCCATTGACTACTCTCTTGGATAGCACATGATTTTAACATGACTTAAAGCTTAATAATAAAGTAAGAACATCAATATGAGACAATGTGCCCCAATGGTCCATGTGTTTGCCCAAAAAAAAATTCAATCCGGTCACATTGCTCCCCACAAAGACGATGAAGAGGGGCACCGTTGGGATAAGTCAGTAAGAGACCGACGTACCCAGAGGAACAATAAGGATTTCCCCTTGTTAAAAAAATGTCTCCATGATATTGTAGACTGCACACTCAATATAAACTATCAATTGCAATACACGTACAAGAAACGTGGAACAATAAGAAACTCACAAGCATTGCCTTCGAACGAGTGCGCTGAAATTCGAGCCAGAAATGGAATGCAAATATTGAAACCGGGAGCTACGGCACTGAAGCTTTTTATGCAACCGCACGCTTCTATTATTATACATATGTATGTTCTTACATACATTACTTTTTATTTATCGAATCATATTTTTATTGAGAGTTTAATGTGTGTTTATGGCTGTATGTAATCAAGCTATATATATGTATGTATGCAACAAACAGGTTGCTATTTCATCATAATTTAATATTAGTCACACCACGAGCTTTACGGTGAAGGAAAACATCGATAGCAAACCTGCATACGTTTGAGAAGCAATTCAAAGGTGTAAGTCAAAGTTTGTAAGTCATGCTTGAGTAACGGCAACGGACTCGCCATCTGTCACCTAAAATATATCTCTGGCGGAAAGTGGCTGTGTCGGTACTACTATACTACTATACACCTCTACCTACCCTTTGCACGTCACTCCGCAAATCATTCGGCCACGACGGCTCGGCATCACATTTTTATCCAATATTTAGCCTTATGCCTTTTAGAATTACCAGTACGTTACGGGCTTACAGCTGTCATCGGAGTTTCAACGTGTTATAGTATAGTGCCGTATAATCAAACGGAAGCACGCTTCCGCCGAGCTTTCCAAGTAGCACGTACTATAGTGGTTGCTTCACACACTTGGGAATCATGGTCAAGTTAATGATACTCCAATGTTCAAGTATTGTATTTGGTTTTCTTCATTGGAAAACACATAAAGTTTAATTCACAAGCCGTGCATCTACATAAGTGTTCAAGCGATGCGCCATCGGTATTCCATAAAGCTTTATAATATATGTCTTTATAAGTGAATATAATGTTTTCAAACACGTATATGGTATTGCTGTAAGACTATTTAATTAGAGTTCGGAAGCATTTGTCGGAACGTTAGTGGTTCTTTGTACTAAGATTCAAAGTTAAACATATCTAGTAACTAATGGTCTTACTTCAATAAAAACTATATAAATGTATCACAAAATTGTTCTCGATAATATTATTTACATAATAGTTCTAAGTATATTTTTTTATAGTTCTATACTAACGGAAATAATATTTTAGTATTAAACTCTATCCCATTGCTTTAGAGTACCCAATATCAGAATGGAGGTTAACTTTTGTAACATAAATTAAAATAACCTACTATTAGAATACATTAATAAAAAAATACCAATGATACAAATTTTAGTCCAATGAAACGTGAGGGAAATGTTCAAAGTTAGTTAGTTAGATTGGACCCACATGTTAGTAAATGCTACAAGTCCAACAGGCTAAGATAAATAAAAGCATGTAATATGTATTTTACAACGAGGAATTCAATTGAAAAAAGCAAATTAAATAAATCTACGTATGTAAAATGACGTTAAACCAAGAATTGATCATAAACAAATGTATTCCGCAAAAATCGAGCTAAAAATAATGTAGCGGTTTACCGCAACAAAGAGAATAATGACTTTTTAGTACAAGAATCGTTGGTTTTTCCTGTACTTCTAAGTACCAATTAAAATCTTGTATTAATGAAGCTTTCCTCGAAATAACAAACAACAAGTTACTTACTGCTCTTATTAGTAACCCTGTAGTGTACAATTTGTTAAACCTTGTTTTTAGCCGACTTCAAAAAAGGAGGAAGTTCTCAATTCGACTGTTTTTTTTTAAAGTATCGCATGGAGTGTTTCGTACAGTTGATTCCGACAGCTCGTTACTGCGTGCCGGTTTAAATAAAACTAAAGTTTGTGAAGGAATAGTTAGCAAAGGTGCACACCACCTGCCTGTAATGGCGAGACCTAGGCCCCCAGCCAGCCAGCACTTAAATGTGCTAAGCAACACAGCTAAGGGCACCCGCTGCGGACCTCGGCTTAGGGCGTTGCTGGATCGCGAGCAAGGGAGCTGGGCTGGACGGGTAATTTTATTTAAATATTTAGGGGTGGGAAAAAAATGTTTTATGGGCTTTGAAACTATCCAGCTGATATCCGTCAAACCGGTTCGGTCGTGTACAAACAAATAGCATTTACAGCAGCTACAGTATTAGTAATCGAAAATGGTATAAGTATGCACTCGTAGACAAACAGGAGCTATAGCCACTATCTAGTCTGGAATTTCAGTGGCAAGTAATCAAGAGTACGTGGGAACCCAGAAGATTAACAGTCGACTGCGGAATCCATGTTGTTCGCTGCATTATACACCGGCATTTTCTGAGTACCTCAGCAGTCGATTCATCGTAACAGTATTTAACAGAAAACAATTATATAAATGCTGTGCGATTTCACTTGACGTTCACATCCCTCTTCTTTCTTCTGTGCTACCCTGCGAGTGATCCGTAAGTCTGGATAGATACATAGGTCTGTAAGTCTGGATAGAACTGGTGCTGTACTCTCTTTGCCTAACCCGAGAGTGACTCGGCGTGATGATATGTATATAGGTCTGTAAGTCTAGCGAGAACTGGCGCTGTACTCTCTTTGCCTAACCCGAGAGTGACCCAGCGTGATGATATGTATATAGGTCTGTAAGTCTAGCGAGAACTGGCGCTGTACTCTCTTTGCCTAACCCGAGGGTGACTCGGCGTGATGATATGTATATAGGTCTGTAAGTCTAGCGAGAACTGGCGCTGTACTCTCTTTGCCTAACCCGAGAGTGACTCGGCGTGATGATATGTATATAGGTCTGTAAGTCTAGCGAGAACTGGCGCTGTACTCTCTTTGCCTAATCCGAGAGTGACTCGGCGTGATGATATGTATATAGGTCTGTAAGTCTAGCGAGAACTGGCGCTGTACTCTCTTTGCCTAACCCGAGAGTGACTCGGCGTGATGATATGTATATAGGTCTGTAAGTCTAGCGAGAACTGGCGCTGTACTCTCTTTGCCTAAACCGCGAGTGACCCGGCGTGATGATATGTATGAACGAGTATGTAATTGTTTTTAATAAACTAGTATTCAATCATCCGTAGTAGAGTACACGTATAAACAACATAACTAATTCTAAACATTAATTACTCATCGAGGAACCGAAGTCTTTGACTACCAATACCAACTCGTATGAGTTCGAAATTAGCGTATGAAAGGGTAATAAATTAAGGTGGACCCCAACGGTAACAGATTAAGTGATAAGCAATTGCAGAGGATACGGGTCTGGGAACCTAATTACGCAGATGAGACTTCCCACTCACACAAACATAGAAACATACACGCACCTAATAACTGAGTAAGCGACGAGCCCGGGATCTAGTGGTTCGAGTAGCCTGCAACGTAAAAATTGGATGTTCGAATCCCTACTGATCACGCTTTTAAAATACTCTTGGCATTTAAAATATGTCTCTGACCTACACAACTCTGCTTACCCCTTCGGAGACCCTTGTGGGATAGCGGGAAGAAATATCATTATAAATGTTTAAAAAAATCTGGTTCATGTGGAGTAATATTAAATATCGTATATTATAGAGAGCCACAGCAACGAAAACTAAATATAGCAAATTTCGTAGGCGCAGAATGTATACACACTAGTATATGTTTATTATATCTATATATGCAGTTCACAGCTCGCGTAAGCCATATTCTCTCCCATGCTAAGTTATTTTGCATGTTATCCCGGTAATGTTACTCCGCGAGCCATAACGTATCAATTCCAAAGCGGAACTCTAAGACCATGAAACGATATGAGCTACAAATTCAGACCCGTGTCTACCTAACCGGCACATGTCTACCAGATTTATACACACCGTCTAAAAGAAAATGTCTTTTGCGCACGCTTTTATTGAAATTGGTCGTATTACCATAATAATATTAGAGGGATTGGCAGCTATCGGCGAAGTGTAAAATCTCAGCATACCACCAGTTCTCGCATCCGAATACTGTAATCTACATATATTACGCTACCCATGCCATTATGGGGATTCAATTACCCAGTCTTTTATTTCTCAGGGTTCTTTATACTTATTGCGGTAGGTACTGAATCGTAATGGTTATCAGCCCTTTGTTACTGATCCCTAGGCAATGTAGGATACACGCACACTTTATATTAAGCAGCTCATTTAGAGGTTTGTTATTTCAAATGTCCGCAATATTTTCTAACTACCGTTGGTTTTAATTTGAAGTAACGCCATAGCTGTCGCTGTACATATTTAGATCGCGCTATCATGGCGTTCTTGTCATTTCTTTGAAGTTTTTGTGTCATCCAAAGACGTGTTATTATTCATCTTAAAGACACTTGTAACGGATATTTTCTGTACGAATGGTGGTGAGTAGTCGATCCAGCCGGTAGTATATACAGGATGTCTCAGTTGCTCAAATGTGTGAGGGTACAATGAAGATAATCAAATAAAATACATTCTTTGTTGAATTAGTTTTTTCCTTATTTTCGTATGAACATAATTTATTCATACAGTTCTACATTACATCTTACTTATTACACCCTGTATATTTGGAATAAGACGATTTATTGAATGTATTTTTAAATATAGTATTTATTTACACATATATAAGTAAGTATATCCATCGGTTCTTAGTTTTGTCTACGATCTGAAGTCATGACGTGAAATAACAAAACCACATCCAGGATCATAGTAGTTAGCTGTATTACGTTATAGATTTTATATTGATAAATTTGGACGAAGCGAAAGAAGTATGTGTGATAACTCAGTCCATGAGCGCGTCCGCGTGATTCTAAATGTATAAAATAGTATAATCTTTTAGCTTATAATATATTATTATAATTCTAAAAAAATAAACGCAAGTAGTATTGTAATTCATTCCTTGTAAGTGGATAAATCCGTAGCACATGTGATGTGACAGTGAGTAAAAAAATCTGACAAAAGAAAATCACACAATACAGTGCAAGCAACAATCCCTAATGCATTGTAAGCGTATTTGATGTTAGAGGTGACTATTCGTGTCGCACGCCCTCCATCCCTCCATTACTCATAACCAACCAAAAAGGAGCCCGGAAGAAAAAAGAATAAACACAACTTACAAGGGAACAAATGGCAACACTTTACGCGTCTCACAACTTAAATGCCCGTAGAGAAATGGAATCGTAGATAATGCTCCTATTCGTCATCTGTTAATGCGATATTATATGTTTCGGAAAAAGTGACTCGCCTCGTACATTATCTAGTCCACCTACGGACGCGAGCGATATGCCTAGATTAATGAACGCTAACTAGCTCCGGTAACACAAGATTCTCCCTATGGGTCATTAATTTAACAACAATTAACAGTATTTACAAAACATGTTGTATAACTAATTACTTACAGATCAAATATTTGACCCAAATCGGTATCCCACGGCAACGTGCCAAGAAGGCTAGCAGCATTCCTACGCTGGATAGCAATGCTGATTCTCTGAGCGAGACTTACCGTTACCGTTTAATGTCACTAATATAGCAAACAAGCATCGAGTCTAATGGTAATGAATCAGTAGGACTACAACAAAGTCTACAAACTGTCACTTTATAATATAGCTATACATTTCCATCGTTATGGATTGAAAACTACATAAAATATATCTTGTATTTGCTGCTATATCGTTGTTACTTCTTCAAAGACCAATATAAACAGTTATACCGTTCAATAAAGTGTCGATAAACTACTCTATTACCAAATCAATCGTCTCTGCAATATTTGCGCATGGTGGGAATACGTTTCGTCTTCACCGTAGAAGTCTGAACTCACGTCGTCGTTGCGCCACCAAAGTTGTTTCCTCTAGTCGACGTTCTGTTTCCTCAACTGCTCACACTAGTTGAAATTGCAAAGTTTTCGTTTCAGACGGAAATGTTTGATAAATATACACTTGAAAATGAAATCTACACGTCGGTAAACATTTTCTTCTGATTAAATTACTCTTCGATATTCACTTAGGAATATGTACATTGTACACAGTAATACACAGAGAAATTCGCCCGCAATGTTGGGAAATTATTATCGCGTTCCTGCAAAAGTCCTCGAAAAAGTAGCTAGGAGTAACAACACTATTTTCGCTGCTGATATATCTATGTGCCAACGTGAGAGATGGCAAATCCATCGCCGTCTCTCAAAGATGACCTTGCGTCTTTAAATTAAACGGAGGCAGGTTTCCTCACGAGGTTTTTTTCACTGTAAAGCTTGTGTTGTGATTAAGCGAATATAGAGGTAAATATGCATTGTAATACATCATCTTGCTCAGCATTGCATTCACAAATTTTTCATTAAATTATCACACATGACACACTTTTGTTTTTAGTAAGCAAAAAGAGGTAGCTGACCTTTCAGCGAATATATGTAAATCTAATTGAAATTAAAAAAATATGAATATATATAGAATTTTTGAATACCATGTCAACTACTGATATTGCCATGAAAATGTATGAGAATCAAAGTTTAATTCAAAGTTATATATATATATATATATATATATATATATAAGCATACAGAACTCATACCCAACACATAACTGCGATGTTGTCTATAGACTGCTTTTACATCAAAGGTGAGCCCGAGCCTCAATGCAGGACAAACGATCTTTACCTTGGACATGTATTTGCAGAAGGCATCACAGAGGAAAAGATAATGTATATGAATATCATTGCTCCATTAGCAAAATTACTCGATACATAAACCAAAGGTACATAAGAGTGCAATTATAGGTAAGTACGTCAACCAACTAAAACAAGGAGAAATTCCAACGAAGCGAACGTCAGATGTCTTTTGTGTTTATTACAAACTGACTATACGGTTGGCATTTGTTCAAGGATGGTATATTTGGACCGAAATAAAGGCAGTGCCGGCCGCAAAGTTAAGTTTGCCCGAGAGCTTGTCCGGTTCTGAGCCAAAGGAACAAAGGCTGACCCGGATATTTGAAGGAAAGTAGTGAAGTCGGGTTTTTGAGGAACGCTCGTTTCAATAATTTCAGGCGTTGCGACTGCGCATGCGACGCGTTGTTTACAATGGGTCCCATCACATTGTGGTCTTGCGATTGTAGTTTTAAAATTCCTTTCGGTGTCATAGATACGTACTTTGGTTTTACAGCCAGTAATCACTTAAAAAGGCCGTGACGGGTGTTTGGCTTTAATAGTCGCCTGCAAGACAAAGATTGTCTGTTCGGTATGGTTTGTACCAATAGTTTGTAGTATATGTTATTAATCCTCTATAAGTCCTCGAAAAGGAAGGCTGAGGTGTGTAGTAACACTTTATTTTTTTAATCAATTAAATTTATCAACTAAAGGTAAAGGACTTTTTAGCATAATCATGTAATTAATATCAAATATTCACGTCAGTAAAACACGTAATTTCAGATAGACACTCATAGATATTTGTTCATTAGTCCAACTTGGAGCTGTTCGATAAAAGAACGGGGTCCTTGCGAGCAAAATGGCAAACTTTTAGAAGCTAGAATCGTTCTTGTCATCAATATCGCAAGTCGATAAAACTTCCGAACCCGAAGAAAGGTGTCCTTTTCATTTGCATGCCCGCTTTATTGCAAAAGTCTGGTGTTCCGAGGTTACAAGTCAGATCAAACGGTTATATTAGACTTTGCAACCCGGATGGGAACAGCTAGGAGACTTAATACAGCTAAGTGTAACGTTATATACTAACGTATCACGTCGAGTCCAGCAAACGGTACGCAGAGCGAGTAGCTCGGCAATTCTCTCTAGACATATCTTTCGCTCCTTCCTTTGTGAAAAGTTATTGGAGCAATTATATGGCCATACTTAAATAGAACAACAAATGTTATTCCTAACGTTTAAAACAACACTCAATAATCTCTAAGGAAATTAAGCATAAACATTTCAAGCAAAATATTTCCTGCAACGTTACAGCTATTTACTTTTGACACCCAAAGGACACCCTCCATTTTCGGGACCGGCGCGAATTTAAAAGCTGAGTAAATTGCAAGGGCTTATATAAGCGCAGATAAAGGAAGGTACAACTACCCAACGCATTAGCTGAAACAACTACAACGTCAACATGGTCTTTATCCTGTTGAGTCGTGTTAAGAATGTCAAAAATGGTACATTTTCCTTGGTAAATGTGGACGTGCCCTCAATTAGACCGTGAATAACGCGCATTCCGAGCTGGGCTGCCGTATATGGAATGTTCTGTTTTAAGCACTTTCAAAAAGGGGTAAATACCAGCGGACTGTTTGTGTTTACAGTTTGCTGCTCCCAGGGGTCCTTTTTTTCACAAAACCACCGCAAACGTTGAATTTAATTGTCTCTCAACCTAATTATGTTAATTCATACATAATGTGTGAAATTTCAAGACTTTTTCTGTTTTTCTGAAATATAAAAAAGCTTTTTAACGAAAATGTCGTGCTTGTCGTCTACATTACTTTTAAATTTGATTATTGCAAAAAGAAATTTAATGTACAATATTTCATACATTTAGTTTTCATCAGTTTGATGAAAAATAAATGCTAATTTCAAATTTGATAACGGTCATTGACATCCTTGTAAAAAATATTTAGAGATATTGAAAGCTTTGGCAACTGCGTGTGTACACGGCGTGTGTTAACTGCGCGTTCAGTTGAGTCAAATACTTGTCGTTAGTACGGTCTCAAACTAAAATGTCACGTCCCGAACATTTTAAGCTCGCACAGCACTCAAGCAAGTGCTATAATTTTGTCATAATGTTTTAATACGAAATCCTACTCCAGTGTGTGAACATCTTTATAAGCCTGCGAACATGGCACAAACGTGTTGTTTTCACACGAGCTATTTGAAACTTTATGTGAAACTTAATAGGGTTTCAAATTGATAGTTCGGTATAAAGTGGTAGCTTATGTCTAGTGAAACTAAAAGTTCTTTGAAATTTCAACTGGAAATAGTGAACATTTAAGGTTTAGTGTTAATGTTAAAATTTTCATCGCCACTCCTTCATGAGGGTGCTTCACATACCCAGGTTTGTTTTAATGAAATGGCGAGGTTTATTTCAAAGCCTGACTTATATATTAATAGTTAAGTGTTCTTTTAGCGTTCTCTACCGAATTTGAAAACGTATTCAGAATCCATAATGAGTTCATAATTATGATATGCAATACAATGATACAATGTTAATATTCGGTTCATGGCGAGATACTAACTTCAAAATATAAAAACATTTTTTTCTATATATATGTGCATAAAAACTATATTTGACTTTACATACAAACAAAGCTCGCATAGTTAACCCTCACCCGTTCACGCTGAGTACTTACCTCACGGGGCATGCAGGGAGAGTAGAGCGGTTCTCCTTAGAATAACAGACCTCTTTCACATTAATAACTATCTTCAAACAAACTTGACGTTTTCATGTACTCTTGACGTAGTTGGAACGTGGTCTTCCAATGTCTCTTTTTCTAGACTATTTGGCATAGTATGTCTGTTTCATCAATCTATCGCCACTCAATATTTCTATCGCTAAGCCGACTTGACATGCAGTTCTCAATCTTTATCATCACAATCTCGTTCATACCAGTAGCGTTGCCAAAACGAATCCCAAAATGTTTTGTTAGCTTGTGAGTAAGCAAGAACTATATAGGCCTATTTCGAGTTTAAAGAGACAATCTTCAAAGTTAACTCGGAATGGATAGCCAGTTGAGCCAAGGCATGGGATAAAAGGGATCTGGAGCAACGGATTAGTAACGCAGTCCTGTTAATCTGACATTATTCACCGAGATTACAAAGAGATATCTCACTTTGATGGCGAAAAAGATGGCAACAATAAACGGACTTGACTCGAAAGGGTTTTGATTATTATTACGTTGGAACAATTTGAAATGACTTGCTGTGATACAAATGTACACTGAGGATGTAACTGCTTGTACCACCACAAGGGCGACTTGCTGAGTGCAATTCCTAGCCTTTGAATACCTGCAACACTATGGTACCATTCACGAGTTACAGACTGCACGAAAGCTTTTCCGTGCTAGGCAGAGGTGTGTTGTGTATGTAGTATCCATACACTTTCCGCCAGAGATATGTATAGTGTATTGGCAGCATAATGGGTTTAATCCCTCTGCTTCCAACACAATGTAACAACTCCTCCCCCCCCAACCTCCCCCCTCCCCAAGGAGCTCATTACTGGAAACCTTATTCACCGCGTAGGAACACAACACAAAAAATTGTGTTATTTGGCTACGGAATTCTGTAAGGTGGAGGTCCTGCCCCAGTCGGGCAGCTCCGAATTCGAACGGGAAACCCGTTATGCCCTACCTCTCTTAAAATCGTCAATCGTCTTTACTCAAGCACGACTATACATACGAATTTCTTCTCAAATGTATGTAGGTTAGGTAGTTACGTAGGGAGGTAGGTCACGGTGAAGCTCGTCGATAAGTCATAACTTATCAATCAATCACTCTAAGTGCCTCTCCATTTAAAGAAGGTTGGCCGTCAGTTTATAAAATTTCTGTCTGTCCTTCGCGAGGTGAAATAGTTCAGCAGCATTGTTGATGCCGGTCCACTCGCGAATGTTGCGCAGCCACGACTTTCTTCTTCGGCCCACTGATCTTCTCCCAGCCACTTTGGAAATAATATTAAGTTGGGTATCTGGGTATCCCATATCTATTATACGACATGAAAGATACCAACTGCTGCAAATTATAATCATTAATTAGTCCAGAAAAACTCTCGCAAGTTTGAATCCCGACTGAGTACAGTCGGGATTCGAACTTGCGATCTTTGCGTTGCAGGCGACTATTAACCACTAGGCAACTAGGGCTCTTTTATTTATAAAGTTAAATAAATTAAGAAACTCTACAACGGAACTAGTCCTACATAGCAGTCCATAATTCAGATATTGTATCTTAATTATGGACTGCTACGTCAGGAAATGACGACTTCCAACCGAGCGAACCGAACCGTCTGTAATAAAAAGATAAATTAGAGGACGTGATTATTTTTCCTGGAAATGCGAACACAAAAATGAGTTATAATATCACGTTTCGTTGTATCATTATATAAAAGAGTTAGCCATTATAAATTGGGTAACTGTTTGCAAACATTCCAAATGTAAAAAAAACTGCTATTATGTAATTAAATAATGAAATTATGAAATATAGAGAAATAATTATTTTTTCTTAAAAATATATGAATATGAATATGCATTTATAAATGACAAATATTTAGTTTATGTCGATCCAACACTTAAGAAGACACTATAGATTTATATGAATGAAGCAAATGTGGTATGTAATTATAGAAACATTAGGTGTTCTATTTTGTCTGCCTACACCGTGAGAAAGACTTGGCGTGATTAGGCGGTAGGCACCATAATTTAATCAAAAATGAATATAAAATTTGTCTACTCTGGGCCACCATGTTTCTATATATTTTCATATATGTAAAGGAAAATATCTGCTAATTCCTCTTTGGAGTTTAACAGATGTAGGCCATAACGGCTTTATAAAAAATATTAGCTGTCAAGGTTGTTGACAGACATAGGAATATTTTATTTAAGAGATTTTTATTATTTAAAAGAGAATTGTATTTTATAACTTTAATTGTCGTTTCTTCGTTTTTTACAGGTAAATACTTTTATTTATGTTTGTTTGGTTTACTTGTATATATAGATTTAATGTTAAATAAAAATAAACTTCGTTTTTTACAGAGAAACACAATTGTTTCAATACAATTTATTTAATATAAGATAGACACAAATTGTCTTATATATATATAATTTGTATCTTTCCACACGGTACGTCTAAACGTTAACGAACTAATTTAAAAAGAAGCACCGAGCTAAACTTCACCGGAGTCCGTACTTCCAGTTGAAATGAAGAAGGATTGATGTGATTTCTTTGGAACTGGCGACTGGCGATAATTCTATAGTATTTTGCAGTACTTGGAAAATTGGACGCGTATTTAGTAGATTTACCACAAAGCTACTTTAAGGGAGAGACAGGAGGGTGCTGTTGGACTCCGATCCTTACTTGCTCTTTCGGGGACCCTTGTAGTAAAGCGTGAATAATAATGATCCTTATGAATTTCGTCAATCAATCTGCCCTTCAAAATATATTCCTGGTGTAGGGTGTCCCCCCATCGTGAATCACAACAATTTGTCGTATACAAATGAGCTGTTCACAAATGGTGAGTTTTAAAATTCAGTCGGGCTTTGGTCGATTAAACGATTCGCATCGAACGCTTCGCGGAAAAATGTGCAAAATCCAACTTGTTATACATGACACGTAACACAAACCGAAGGGACCTTTTCAAAAATTATGATCTCTCGTTACGTACCAGGGGAATTTTATTCCAACGTTCGCGCATACTTCGGTCGACACAATTTGTAAGAGTTTTAAATATTCACGTACAACGTGGCATGTGCTTAATATATTCCTCATTTACATAATGTGATATTTCGTAAAGCAGCGTGGGCACTGTCCTTATTTACTTTCTTCCGCACTTGGAACATTTTATTAAGCGCAGGAAGATGTGGTGGGTACACTCATCTGGTATCGGCTTCTATTATCAAAAATGTTTCATTGATGGCCGTCCTGCGAAACTTCATATATAAATATATATGAAGTTTCGCATATATATATATATATATATATATACAAGGGTCCGCGAAGGGGTAGACAAAGGTGTATAGGTACTACCCACACACACCCCCACTGTCCGCCAGATTTTTTATGTGCCAACGTGATGAGATGGCGAGTATCGCTATTACTCATAGACTTTGAATTTCTTCTCAGACGTATGCTGGTTTCCTGTCGATGTTTTCCTTCACCGTAAAGCTTGTGGTGTGAATAATCACTGTTCGTATTCGAATTTGCGATCTTATTGTCGCATGCAAACTAGTCGAACCACAGAGCCATTATGGCTTATGTCAGTCTTTCTTCTCATTATTTCTATGTGTACAGGCCAAATAATAATGTACTTATGGGCTTAATTATATTGGTGCCTGGGTAAGAATAAAAACAAGGCAAACATTTTTATACTGGCACATCTCATTCAATTTCATTTTTCATTATACTAGTTAAAACTCAAGACATTAAGACCTCCGTCTTAACCAAGAATAATAAATTGTGTTATCCCAATACGAGTTTTCAGTCTGGATTTGGCTGAGGTGAGTTTTTTAGTCTGGTGCCTTTTAATTTCCTTTCTTTCTTTAAAGTCATTGAAACTTGAATCTGATCTCGAGCTTTGAATGTAAATAAGATTTCAAATAAAAGCTTAATAGAAAACTGCTTTAACGTACTCGTAAATATTCTTATATCAAGAGTACTCGAAGGCGGCGAGCATGTATGAAGAGACTGATGAATGTTTACATACATACCTCTTGTATGTACGTCTACAGAAAACGGACGCTCTGTTATCTCTGCCTACCCAGTTAGGGACTCAACGTGATAATATGTATGTATATTAGTTGTAAAGCAAAGTTCGTTGTTATATCCAATCAGCTGTTTAAGAATCTTCATAACACGCATACAGTATCGAACTGGCAGGCTGGCGATATCCATTGAAGGTGTGACAACCGATGGGGTAAAATCTATAAATAATTCTATCACATAGTGGCTAAACGACTAACGTAACAAGGATAGTGAAAAATGTCTTATCAACAATTAGCTTTCCTCTGGCGTATAGCGAGAACCTTTCATGTAGCTAGCTTAATGTAGGTTTTATCAATCAATCCAAGAATTGATACTAGGCCACAATTGATCGGATGGATGTATATGTTTTTCATGCATAACATTAGTTAGAATACACCATTTCCACCACTTCCACCAATTGTTAGCTAAGTAGGAACAATGAAAGGATATCGACGACCGTCTGGTCTAGTAGTTAGAGCTCCTGACTGCGAAACTTGAGGTCGCGGGTTCGAATCCCGCTGAGGGCAGATATTTGTGTGATGAACACGAATATTTGTACCTTAGTCTTGGATGTCCTATGCATTTAAGTATAAATCTATCTATATAAGTAAATATATCGTTGTCTAGTTACCATAACACAAGCTTTGCTTAATATGAGACTAGGTCAATTTGTGTGGAATTGTCACAGGTATTTATTATTATTATTATATTAATAAGTTTGACAAAGATATAAAAGAATATTTTATAATGGAGAATAGAATCTGTTCCTTCTGTATCCTTGGAAGTATCAGATACTTCCAAGGATACAGAAATGGTACATTTTTAATTAAGTTTCGTATTCCAAGACGAGGCTTTGTCACCGTGATAAACAATCTGAACATTATCCGACATCAATTTAAAACAACTGAATAGCGCCTGTGCATAACAAGAACTGGCTTATCAAGATTCCTTGCTCTCAGTTTGGCAAAAATGTTATCGAGAGATTCTGCGAGTAATATTGTAAGGTTGAGAAACTTGAGAATTTTTTTTTATACATTATATTTTTGTTACCTTTAATACGGGCTTAAATTCTAAAACTACATCAGGTATTATTCTCATACAAAGTTTGCATTTTTACCAGTGCTAATAAGGTTACCAGTGTAAAATATTGACACCTTTGTGAGGAGACAATAAATGATATATTTAATTCTTCTATTATAAAG